>KZ806903.1:268431-285880 GCA_000696205.2 Oncopeltus fasciatus | reverse complement strand
GGTAGTGTGCCTGGACATATTCTATTATTATATTATTATCAAAATTATTATCTTCTCACGCAAATAATTCAGAAAGTAATAGAGTGATTTTGATAGTGGAAGAAATGAATGTAATTTACCCTCGGGCACGAAATGTTATTAATCAGAATTCAAATATCTTTATATATTAAGTATAAATAGTTTTATTTCTATGAGAAAGATTATGAGAAATTGTTAAGAAAATGTATACGAATTTATGACAGGAAATTGTTTTATGAGATTAAAAATGTCAACTTTGTACACAGATACTAATCGAATTTTGAAATTAAATCAATAAAAATAAATTTAGGTTAACTTACACTTATTCCGCAGATAATAATTACCTTCTTTGAGAGAGGTGGGCTTTGAAACTGGGAGACAAATCCTGAAGAGAAAGAGACCTGCTACATTTTAAATTTGTGACCGGGGCGAGTGCCCGAGAAGAGGTGCATGGCACATTGGTTACAGAAGCAACTCTGCAGATGGCGGGAGGTTTCGTCACGGCTGTCCTTCGTGGAGTCCCATAATGAGAGACATAATATATTTGTGATGCATTATCTTTCTTTTTAATAAAACGCTTTTTCAAATAAGGATCACTGAATTTTTCTTTTCCTGGTAACATTTGTATACTTAAAAAATCAAATTCTTTGTATTCTTGATTGTATGTATTAACTTTGGGAATAGTGTTTTTTTTTTTTATTAAAAGAAGTAAACAGTAGAAAATACACAATATGATGAATTTATGAATGGTTTTGAGAAAGATGGGCCAGCTGATCGAGCATGCGGATTGAAGTCGTAGCTCGGCGCGCACTCTCTGCCAACCAGTGTCCCTCCCCCTCCCCACCAGCCCGCTCTCCGGTCAGTCTATTTCAGTACTCCTTCCCTCATACTTTCCCGAAATATCTGTATTTCAGTTGTGTGTCGGGCGTGCACTCTTGTCTTTCGACCATTTCTTGAGCTTTTAATTTTGAAGTGTGTCTCCAGGGATTGCTTAAGCCTTTTGAGTTTGCATGTATTTTTCTGACGTACAGTAACTTCCAAGAAGTCCTTGAGTATTTATAAAATCTCCGTACTGTCTGCTCATACAAAATATATTCAACCAAAGAAAATGTGGAAATTATAATGGTAAGTGGTCAATCATCTCTTATATTAGTGTACTTATAATCTTATCCGTCTTACAAGATTTATCACTTCTATAAAAACAACTTGTTGCTCCTGTCTCTTTTTGTTTTTGTTTTTTTCTATTTGAAAGGAAGAGGTTATTGTTTTTGTTGTAATGTAATTGTTTGGGCATTCTATTTATTTTTCATTATTTTATTACCTATAAACATCATAAATTTAATTTATTTGATGTTCAAAAGAATGAGTAATACAAATTTAATTGGTCCTAAGTATTTAATTTAGAAAGTGCTAGAAGAAGTTTAATAGTGCATTTTTTTTACAGTTTCTACTATGATTTTCCATTTTCAAGTATTTTTATTTTACTAAAGGTATTGGTGAATCATTCCTGCTTTGGGATTCGAAACAAGAAGTGGCCAATATGTATAATAATATCTATTCAATGAATGATCTAGGTCTGTAGTGTGGATGAACTCAGCATGACATTTATTCTTAACCTTTTTTGATAACTGAATTAAAAAGGCATGCTGTCTTAACACTGATAACACCCAATATTATTAATTTTTTTTTTTTTACATTTTCTGTATTATAAAATATTTAAATACAGTAATCTTTCAGTTGGTTGAATTCCTTACATACATTTTTTGGTCATATCAAAATATTGTTAATTTTTTTAATTCGCCCTAGACTTGTATTATTTATTTGAAAAGTTTATTTTCCCCTCTCATATTTTGTGTAATTTTTTTTTAATGGTTCTTTGAAGATTTTGGTTCTAGTTGTTTTAAAGAATGATGGCTAGAATAATGTATACTAATCATAATTACTAATAGTAGGAATCAGTTTAGTTTTGTGTATTTTGTTTTCATTTTGAAGTTTTAATTTTATCCTAGCCTTTAATAACTAGTGTTAAGAAAACATTTTGAGTATGGAAAAATGTGTTTTTAAAGATAATTGCTACAATTTGGTTGTTTGTGTCTTGCCTTTCGCATTTAATGTTTGTGATTAACACTAACTGTTTGCGTTCACCCTTACTCATAGTTTCTACAAAAACAGTCATTTCCTGACTTTTTGATTTATCATCAGAAGTTTTTGTTTTTAATTTGTTTTGTTCAATTTGGATATTTTTGGTGCAAAATTTATATAATGAGTTTAATATAATTTTTTTGAATGATACATATGATCGGTATCAGGGTTTGTGAAATTATATTCGGTATTTCAGACTTTGGATTTAATGTAAGCAGTATGGAAGTGCAAAATCCTGATGACAACTCTGGGATTAATATTAGTGATGTCAGTAAGTAGTGTTTCCTAATTGTTTAATTTATCTGTTTCTATCATTTTTCCTATGCATGCTTGTATCTGTATAGTATTATCTCTTATTAAATTATTTAATAGTTTCTCTTCAAAGTAGTAATTATCACTTATTTAAATGGCTTTAAGAATTTTGCTTGTTTGATTTGGCAATTTTCCATATATTATATTAGGAGTGAATCACATATCCTAGCAGCATCATTTTCACTCCATTTTATCAGTTTTATTTTTATACCCACTTTTGGTCTGTTAAAAAATTAAATTATACTTAGTTTAAATGTGGTTAGAAATGAATTGCTTCACTGCCTCTTGTAGAATGCATGATTCATTGTGTTATTTAATAAAGTTTCTGGCAAAAAAAAAAAAAACTTCTTTTCTAAATTTAAGAAGTTAAAAAAAAATTGTGTAATTATGCTTGCATGATTTTATAATTTCTGAATTTTATAATTATTTTGAATATTCTATAACTGACAATATGATGATTTTTTATTTAGAAATTTTGCATTAAGAAAGTTATCAGTTGTTTATTTATTTTATCCTTTATATATTGAATTATTTCAGCTTTATTTAAATAAAATAAATGTATCTTCTTGAAGAATTCATTTTTTTATGTAGATTTATGTACATGTGTGTATGTGTGTGCATGTTTATATAATTTTATCTGAGTCCTGGAGTCATGGTGCAATTTTATATACATAGTGCTTGGTTTTGCTCTAATTATTAATTATGCTTTAACCCAAATTAAAAGTGCTATTTATTACTCTGTGAAATGTTTGATTTAGTTTTTTAGTGTACTACTTTTTCCCAATGTTACTTGGATTATTGCCAGGGGTGATAAGATGGAAAAGATTAAAATAGAACGCTTACAGTGATAGAAATAATTCCTCTTTAGAATTAGTAGTAGTTTTATTTGCAGGTTTTTTCAAAATATAGTATTAATTACTTAATCTCAGAATTATTTGAATGATTAAATAAATTTTCTCTATAAATTTCTTAATTATTATGTGATTTTTTAATTTTATTTATGTATCATTTTAATTGTTGATAGCTGTAATATTATTATTATTATATTACATTATGTAATAATATTAACTTGTAATATATAATATTATAAGTGAATATATATATATAAGTTGGGCATATAATGACTGCAGAACTGTCATGCATATTGTTTTCATTCTTGATCTTACTTTTTCTGTTAGGTGTCAACCAAAATATATCAAGTATGTGTCTTCTCAACCAACATTCAAAACATGTTTAATGTTCGCTTTTAGTATGGTCAAGCAATACTCGCTACTTTAATTTGAGATAGAATAAATCAAGTAGATTACTTAAATAAGGATTTAAATAATTGTAATAATGTTAAATCTTGATTATTTTTTTTTAAAGAGCTCTCTAGAAAGAGATTATAACTTTACAAATGAATATTATGAGGTGTGCTAGATGTGTTAGGTAAAAAAATATAAGGTATAATTTGAGTGATTAAAACAAATTTATATTGACAATATACTGCAGATAGTAAATTTTTTAACTATAAATATCTCATATCTATTTATGTGGGTTTTAATAGGAATATGTAATGATATAAATATCAATAAATAATTATTAGATGATTCTAGTTGGGGTTCGGTCAAGGTAGATCCAAAAAAATACAAATTTAACAAAAGTTTATTTTTTTAAAAGATTATCTGCCAACATTTCGGCTTACATTGTAAGCAATCTTCAGGGCTGCCTATCATGAAGACGAGAGAGGATGTCCTGTTCCTGACTCTGGAAATGTGAACTTAAGGACAAGACGTCCTTTCTCATCTTCATGATAGGTCACTCTGAAGATGGCTTACTATGTAAGCCGAAACGTTGGCAGATAATCTTTTAAAAAAATAAACTTTTGTTAAATTTGTATTTTTTTGGATCTACCTTGACCGAACCCCAACCAAAATCATCTAATAATAATATCTGCAGTCAAAAAACTCTCCATTTGATCAATAAATAATGTGTTCAGGAAAATTATTTGTTTATGTCAAGCTCGTGGCACTAACCTAAGAAACAATTAAACTCTTCTATATTTAATAGTTATATTTTGAAAAAAATATATTCAATTTTTATGGTGTTTATTTGAGTTTAAGTAAAACAAATGATGTCCAAGTCAACAGAAATAATTGCAAAACAGTAACTGATGTAAGGGAAGAACATCACGTTCATGTTAGGTATTTTTAAAATTTTATTTAATCTCTTGAAACCAGTAAAGTATTCTGTCGATACTCATTTATAAAAAGTAAAGCTCTTACAAGTCATGTGTCAATGTTGTAAAGTAATTTAAAATTATTATAATTAAAATGAGTTCAGTGTCAAAGATAAATCTCAAGGACATTTTCCATGCATAGCATTGATGCGATCTATGCAAGGAAATTATAACACATATTATACTTAGAGAACTATTTTTATAGATGTCATGCTTGTTATATACTTTCATTAACATAATATGCATATGACAATTAATATAGTTATCATAATTTTATTATTTGTCAATTTTCCCTAGTGTAGCTATGAAAACAAGTAAAAACATTTCTTGGCGCATTAAAATAAATTTGATGTATTGTTTTTGTTTATGTCGTTAGCGCAACTCATATTCACATAGTTTTTTGTAATATAAATCTGTTTACCTTATAGCCTTTGGATTGGAATATATGCAGAGCCTGAAATTTTATTAGGTGCTATAGCCTGACAAATAATTTTTATTTATGTATATAAATAAATACATAAAATATTGNTTTTTTTTTTTTTTTTTTTTTTTATGCAAGGAAACTAAGTCTGTAAAATTGTATTTGAAAATATCTATTAGTTTAGAGAAAATAGGACTATTTAGAGAAAATTTAGACTATTTAAAAATTCATAAAACAGTAGTTGAATATCGGGTTTATAAGGAGACCAAAATTGTAGTCCTAATGTCTTGTGACACTATTTTAGCATATTAGTAATGCATACTTATATTATATGTATTGGTGTTAATTGATGTTATATAGGGTGTCCCAAAATTAATGCAAGATTTGAATTTAATAGAAAACATAGTTTTTAGTATTTTTATTGTTATTTTTTTATTAATTAATGAAGTACATTAGATAGGATTATTTATGGAATAACACATCGAGCAAATGTGTTTACCACACAGCCAGTGAAACAATTAAATTACTGCATGAGACATTTCCAGGTCCTGTATTTTGTTTCGGTGATCGGTATTAGCCTCCTAAATCATATCATTTTACACAATTTGAGATTTATTTTTATGGTGTGAATGTGCATGCAAAGCCTCTGCGGCCATTGCCCGATGTGTTATTTCATAAATAACCTATCCTATGTAACTATCATACCTTCTGTAATCCGTCTTCATTGGTTTCTGCAAACCATCTTCTGTTGGCGAGCGCTTTTGGACATTATCCATCCTCGTGGCCGAATACTTGTATTTGCAGTGTTTTGCAGAAACCATTGAAGACGGATTACAGAAGGTATGATAGTTCTATATTCATTGGTAGTTATAATAACCCTTTAGATTATTTATCCTATGTACTTTATGATTAAATAAAAAAATAACAATAAAAATACTAAAGAACTATGTTTTCTATTAAATTTAAATCTTGCATTAATTTTTGAACACCCTTTACATATTTACATAAAAACTTTCGAAAAAATTATTTTTAGGGTGTATTCGGATGATGAAGAGGTGGAAGAGGTTTAGAGGATGCCCTTTTGTGAATGTAATATTTTATAATAAGTGTTTAATTAGTTATGTGTTTTAAAAAAATTAATACTATTTTTTCTACCATTTATGTTGTATAACTTTCTAAAAAAAAATGATTAGGTTAGGTATTAAGAATTCATTATCGTTTGAGAACAAAGTTGTTCCTTGATCTGTAACAATCAAGAATTTTTGTATTTTTAAGCTTTGAGGTTCTGTCATTTATTAATATAATTTAGTGAAGATACTTCAAGTTAATTATACTATATAAAATGGTTTAGGGAAAAAATTGTTATGACTTCTTGTACTAATTTTTATTATACTAAAATAAAAGCTACTTGCTCATTGGTTTTGGTGTCTTTAATGTATTAATTTTTTTACTTATAATTTTGTACAATGATTATAAATGCTCTCTTTTTGTTTCTTATATTCAGTTTTATTTTCAGTTGAAGTTATAGAAACAGATACTGTGTTTGACTCAATGCACTCTCGAAGGCCTAGTGCAGAAGGGGTGGCAAATGGTGCACATGTCAAAATAATTGAACAACCTGCTCCAAAGGCTTTAAGGTATGTTCTAAAATTTAGCCATTCAGTTTTAAAGTATTATTTTCTAAAAGTGGAAATATTATTTTGTTTTTGGAATATTTGTATTCAATGCACTTATTCTTTAAGTTAATTTCTTTTTAAAAACTAAATAAATCTTAATGTATCTGGCACCGAAACTGCTATCCATTTTGTGATGTCAATATGACTTAATCCAACATTTTTACAACTTTTTTTTATGGTCTGCCATTCCCACTGACAATATTTTTTTCAGGGGGGGGGGGGTTCAGGGTCTCTGAACTATTAAAATAATCATTCAGGTGTTTCACTGATGTAATCTACCAACTGTTGGTTATAGGTGCTAATACACTAAGGTTTTTCAAAAAATTAATTTGTTTGAAAAATTCATATTGTAATTAACTGCTACTCAATTAATGATTTATGTTTTAAGTTTTCAAGTGTTGAGATTAAATTTTTTTAAAAAATTGTTAATTATTTTAGTACTATATGCAATGCATTATAACCATTTTTGTCACATAATGAATCCTCAAACAGTCGAGAACGAAGATTGGACTCCTAGTGGCAGACATGTGTCCATATTGTTGTCTTTTCCCTGTTAATATTAGCATATCTTAATAATGTTAAGGAAAAAGAAGAAAAAAAAATTTTTCGAAATTAGATTATTTAAACCTTTATAAGGGAAAAATTGTGGTTTTTTTTCTTCTTTTCTTAAGTGAAGAAAGGGCATAGATTAGTTTGAATCATAAAGCAACACCTACTATAAAGGTTTAAAAATAAACTAGTTAATTATTTTAAAATTTTTCTAAAACTAAGATACTATTAAGAATATTTTGAGACATATCACTCATTGTAATTGAAAGAAATAAAGAGTGACAGTTAATTTGAATGTTGCATGCGATGGAAAGAGTACCTTCATACATTTATATTTAAACCTTCATATTTTTATGCCCAATCTTCACGATAAAACACACTTACTCATATAACTAGAGGTATCTACCACTCAATAATAATTAAAATCCGTTCGCTTGTTATGGACGGAAGAAAAAACAAAAAATAATCATGGACCAGCAATTACTATTGAAATTTTCCTGTAACAAATACTAATATATATCAAGACAATGTTTGTAAAAGTTATAAATGGAGGAGAAACAGAAAATCTAAGCAATTATGATACCCCCCACTGTTGTAAATTTATGAAATAAAATAGTAAAAACGTATTCTGGAATCGANGTAATTAACTGCTACTCAATTAATGATTTATGTTTTAAGTTTTCAAGTGTTGAGATTAAATTTTTTTAAAAAATTTCTCTAGACTGTAATGAATACCTTGATATTATTGAAAACTGCTCTATTTAGTTAAAAATAATTTGCAGGCTCTTGGTAAAATACAGCAATACAAAAGAATACTATGTGATTTAAATCAATAATACACTGAGGAACAATAAAATATCAAAACTATGTAATGTAGTATTCAATGTCTTGTGGAATTTTTATCAGTTCCAAATTTTTATTTAAAACTCAAAAATCATAAAGATTTCTTGAAATCTATAGATTCTTAAATTTGTTAGCTATAAGTTTTTTTAAGTATTTATACTTATTGCAAATTTCTTTTTATTTATTCATATAGCATTTTTCTTAAAGTTAAATTTTGATACAGGTTCAGATATGAGTGTGAGGGCAGGTCTGCTGGGAGTCTCCCTGGAATTAGGTCTACTCCTGAGCATAAAACATTCCCAACGATACAGGTAGGAACTTTAAAAATCATTGCATTATTTATTTAAAAATATACTGAAAGTATATTGCATGTAAAGAAAAGAACCAAAAACCAAAGGTTAGGTTTTTAGTGGCTATCATTACTTCCATGTGCTAAAATTAAAAATATTGTAATTACTGAGAAATCAACATATTTATAGTAATAAGTAATAGCTTTCTTTAATTACTTAGGCTTATTGTACTTTAGCTTAAGTAATAGAACTATTCATGATAGTGCTAGTTAGTATTAGTAGTAGTACAAAATTCACCTAATCTTCTTTAGAGAAGCTAAAAAAAATGGTTACTTGACATTATAAGCTCGAGTGCACACTCACACTCAGATTTCTGTGCTATAGAGTTCACAATTTTCTCAATTATAAAATGTTCACAAAAAATAACGAAACTAAACTCCTTATTTAAGGTTTTTGCAAACTGTTGTATGAGATTATTATGATCACATTGATCAAAGAGGATGGTGGGCTTAGAAGGATATCAAAATTTATATATTTTTTTATTTAATTTATATTTTTATTATATCTTTCTTATTATTAGAGTTATCAAAAGTTAATAAGACATAAATTGTTTAAAACTTAATTTTCTAACATTTATGTTAAATAAAATTTTTATGAGAATTGCAGTTATTAGGAATTTATAGTAAAAAGCATATTTAAGGAAATATTTGTGCAGCTTTGATGATTGAAATGATGGGGGGTTTGTTCATCTGATTTTAAGTTTTTGTTAATTTATAAAACCAATTTAATATTTCAGCTTTCTATTGAAAACAATTGATTGTAAATTTGAATCATACAGGGAGCTAGAAAAAAAACTCTACCTCAGCCGGGGAACAAACTCTCTACCTCCCCAGCTGTGGTAGAGTTTTTTTTTTTCTAGCTCCCTGTATGATTCAAATTAATAATGAAATGTGGGATTACATTACCACAATTATCATCATGATTACAATTGATTATATTTATTTTGGCTGAAATTGGATGAGAAGAGGATGGGTCTAGAGGAGGCCCAAAATTATATTGATATTTCTGTTTTACTTGAGTTATGAAAAAAATAAAATAAAATAAAAATGTAGAACTGAATAGGAACAAAAGCTAATATTCTAACATTTCTGTTCTACTCTGTTTTTACAAATACCCTTACATTTGGGAATGTGACTAAGAAGGTTAAGTGCTTCTTGAGTCTTGTAGTATCATTGTTATAGTTAGAGAAATAATAGATTGGACATAATAGGTTATAATCTATATTATTTTTTTACATAAAATGCTTATCAAACATTTACTCCTCAATGAGATCCCTTAGACCTGTCCAATGCCGCGGAGACTGAGGAGTTCCTGGACATGCTATTACCTATGTCCTTCCTACTCAAGGCAGTAACACCTTCTGGGTTCAAGTATATAATCTCTCATTTGCCCTGCCTAAGCTCAAATCACCTGGATATGATTTAATCACTGGCCGAATTCTCCGTAATATTCCCAAGAAGGCAATAGTATTCTTGACCTACATTTATAATTGCATATTCAGAACTACCCTCTTCCCCCTCCTCTGGAAATATTCTGATATAATACTATTTCCCAAACCTGGAAAATCACCATCCTATCGTCCTATAAGTCTCCTTCCTACACTTTCAAAAGTTTTCGAAAAAATACTGTTAAAACGAATGATGCCTTCCATTGAACCCTTCAATATCCTCCCAAATCGTCAGTTTGGCTTCAGAAGTAAGCATTCTGCAGTCCAGCAAGTGTTTCATGTCGTAGACTATATTTCCTCTTCCCTTGAGCAGAAAGAGTACTGCCCAAGAGCTTTTTTGGATGTTTCCAAAGCATTTGATAGAGTCTAGCTCAGTGGTCTTATGTTTAAACTGAAATCCATACTTCCTAGTAACACTTACCTTATCCTTAATATTATACTTATCCAACCGTTTCTTTAGGGTTCGGCAAGGATTAGATTACTCAGATTTCTATCAAGTGGAAGCAGGAGTTCCTCAAGGTAGTGTGCTTGGACCCATCCTATTTATCCTGTACACTGTTGACATCCCTACCCATCCAAGTACCCTCTTAGCTCTATTTGCGGAAGACAAATAGCTATCCTATCCTCCCATCGTGATCCTAAAACTGCTTCTAAAAACCTACAAGATCACCTCGAAAAAATCAAACAATGGTGTGGCAAATGGAGAATAAAAATCAATGAAGAAAAATGCGTTTAAGTTAATTTCCAACTGCGGAAAAAAGACTTCCCTGAAATTGTGAAATTTAACAATATTCCTTTACCACATTCAAATTCCGTTCGTTACCTTGGGTTCCATCCTCACTCACAACTTAAATGGGGAGAACATACTAAAATTAAAAGACAAGAACTCAATCGGCATTATGGACTTCTATACAGATTCATGAATAAGAACTCCAATCTTACGATTGAAAACAAACTGACGCTCTACAAAACCTTATTACGACCAATCTGGACTTACGGAGTAGAAATCTTGGGTGCCGCCAAGCTTTCCAACATCCAAAGAATCCAGTCCTTCAATCCAATACCCAGAGAATAATTGCAAATGCTCTCTATTACGTATCCAATTCATCCCTTCACCACAATCTTAATGTCCCTTTTGTTCAAGACCTAATTTCTTCCCGCTTCATCCTTTTCCACAGTAAACTGCCATACCATCCTAATCCACTAGCACAGACCATGTCTTCCAACTCCAACCCCTACAACCCTCCCGGTCGAATTAAACGAAGATGGCCCTGTGACCTCCTGGGGACATGATCTGTAAATAATTTGAGAGCGGTGTCATTGGTCATCTTCTCTCCTCGTGTGATTAACATTGAATGTCATTTTTTTTACTTCATTGTGATCAAATTACAAAATGTTTTTGTTTAACAGGATAAATAATAAATAAATAAAAGTTGAATAAAACAAAAAGTATCAATTTAGATATTAAGATTGTAATTGCGATGGTTGAACACTTCTTTTATTATTCCCTCCTGAACATACCATTAATTATCTCACCTTTTCTCTTATCAGCCTACAATTCATTGAATCGAATGAGTAATTTATCTTTAATGTAACATGAGGGATCTGACTAGTTTACAGAACTTTACATTACAAGCTTTTTTATTTACTTTATTTTCTTAATGGAAAATAAACTGTTGTAATGATAATTGACCTTTAATTGGTTTTATTTCAACAATGGTTTAATAATTGACCTAAAAAAAAACCCGCCCCTTAAAATTTGATGTTCTATATTTTAAAATAGACTCTTTTAAAAGAGGTAAAATTTAAAAGTTGAATAGAAAATGTCTTTCTTTTTTTTTTCTTTTATGGAGTGGAAAACGGTCTTGCCCAGATAGCAGGAAATCCAGGTTCGTGCCCTGGGACAGTTAGATTTTTATTCTATTCCCTAGCATTTAATTGTTTGAAAATATCATATGTTTTTCATGAAAGTTATCGGAAACAGCTAACTGGTTTGTAAGAAATTTTAAATTTAGGTTCCATCCTTTCTGAAAATCTGCCTAATTCCATATGAGTATGATTCATCAACCTTCTGAAGGATGTTAATTAAGTATCAAAATTTTAAAATTTCTCTTAAGCCAAATGGCGATTGTGCACTTCCGACAAACTCATTGAGACCTGTAGATACCCCCTCTCTTCTTCACCCTAAGTGGCTGAAAGGGAGGCCCTGAGCTTTTTTTTTTTTAATTTATTGGTTATTCTGTTAAAGGATGTTTGAGAGTGGAAACTTCCATGTATTTGTTATGTTATACAATTGAAGCTAACATTATGTCAGTTAAATCATAAAAATTGTTCTAATAAGATGTGCTTGAGCAATTTTGATGCTGGCCTCAATGGCATAAGGAGTTCAAGGAACAAATTCTATTAAAAATGTAATGTCAGTCATAAATTAAGATATGTGCAAGTTAAATTTTGTAGAAGACCACTTACAAAATAGGGCTTGTCATGGAGTTGGCTTCATGAAAAACGTAATTCTAATTGTAAAAAAATGTGTTCAAGGTTCACCTTGAAGTGACCTTCAAGCTATTCTAATTGTTGTCACTAGTGACCCCTTCTGACACAAGTGCTATTTGTGTGAGTAAATATTTATTTATTTATTTTGTTAAAAACGAAGTTTGCTGAGAAAAAAAAAGCACTGGGAGTTTCGTATTTCGAAAAATGTATTGCATCTAGTCCTTTATGGAATTTAGTTAGAACCTACTTTGACTTCTGGAGTGTATTAAGGAGAAAATTTCATTGAGAAATATTTTGTTGGCTTGATATTTAAACAATATATATTATGCAATATAAAGCACTATAGTAAGAATTTTGTTATAAAATTTGATGCAGATTTAATGTTTTCTACCATTTGTACCTCATGGAGAAATTCACTTCACTTCAATAATTTTCTACTCTATTTCATTCTCTAATAAAACTTTTTTAATTTTAAATTTTAATTTATATTTCCAGATTGTTGGATATAAAGGGCGTGCTGTAGTAGTTGTCTCCTGTGTTACAAAAGACCCTCCCTATAGGCCTCATCCTCACAATTTGGTTGGTAAGGAGAATTGCAAGAGAGGCGTGTGTACAGTAGAGGTATCAGGTGAAACCATGACTGCCACCTTTGCCAATCTTGGAATTCAATGTATCAAAAAAAAGGATATTGAGGAAGCCTTAAAAGTTCGGGAATCAATCCGAGTGGACCCATTTAAAAGTAAGTGTTTATTTCTCGAATAAGAATGCCTTTAATATTAAGCAAACAAAAGACTATTTTGCTCTAAATGTTCAAAAGTTTAATTTTAAAGTTTTTTGGTTTTTTAAAGTCTGCACCNATCTACGTATATTGTCTCTCGCCATAGCTAAGAAACTCTTCATTTTGCATTAGCAAGACATGTTTATAATATACTTAATTTTTTTTGAATAATAGGGAACATAAATAGTATTTGTAATGTTAAAGCATAAATTATAATGTATAAAAAAAAATATACTTCTATAAGTGATTAAAACTTCCCTCTGAAATTCTTAAAACTTGGAAGATCTTCACGAATTTCAAGTGAAGTGAGTTGATGATTCTAGTATTTTGACAAAGCTCTCCTAACACTATATGTATTAAATTAAATATTAATAGGGTTTAAAGATAAAAGTTAGGGTAAAAAGTGAAAGATTGTTGATGATGACGGGCTAAGACCTCAGCTACTCAAATCGGGCGCTGCTCAAATGTCATCATTGCTGCGGAGAGGAGAGGTGGGAGAGTGATATTTGAGGATTTTTCAGGTTGCAGTCCAGAGGGATTTGTCTTCTATTGTGAGTGAGAAGAGATGATTGTTTAATTTATTGTGAAAAGATCTGAGTTCCTGTGTCACTAAATGGTTCAGTTTGTTATATGCTTGGTGGTTGGATGGATGTTGTCTCTGCCATGTGGTTTTGGCTGGTCTCTTGGATAGTATAAAAGTCTATATGTATAGGAAAAGGTTTGGTGTTTAAAGGATTGGGATTTAGGGGTTTTTTGGAGGTAAGTTTGTATGGTATCCAGCATGATTGTTGAACAGCAGAGGTGAAGGATTGTACAGCATTTTGACAATGCTCACCTTGATGGTCTTGTGGCAATTTTAAGGAAACTTTGAGGTCTATATTTTTTAAATGATGAAATTAATTTTGGTTTGTAATCCCACGTTAAATTTTCTACAAAAAATGCAAAGGGAACTTATCTAACCTGGTGGATATATGGTGGTATAGAGGTCAGCATACCTGTCCGGAAAGTAGAAGACCCGGGTTCGATTCCCGGCTTAAGTAGTGAGATTTTTTTTCTGGCTCCCTTTGCATTTCTTATAGTAAATTTAATGTTGGATTAGATATCTCAAGTAATTTCATTATTTAAAAAAGAAATATCGAGAAAAAACGAGAGTCTAACAAATAGCTGACAACGTTATCTCCTTCGAGTATAAGACAATATATTCGCCTTACTTGGGGGTTTAGACTCAGAGTAAAGTGCGAGGAGTTGGAGAGATTATCTAACCTATCTCGGTGGTGTAGAGGTTCCCACTGGCTTTGAATCGAGAGTTCTCTCTGAGACTGGGCCGAGTTTCCTTGCTATCATTATGCCAAGGGTTCCCGCTGGAATTGGGCCAAGGAATTTCTCTGGCCTAGAGCTGAAGGCTCGTGTAGCACGTGTTTCTTGAGCTGCTGATGTGCATCGCAGCCTTTATAGTTAGCAGGGTGACTCTTGGAGCATAGAGCACAGGTGGCGGCTGGAGTGTTCCTGGTCTTCTGGGACTCTCGGAGATTCTCCCTGCACTTGACACTGCAAGGAAAGTGGTTGCAGTTGCTCTTTGAATGGCCGAACTGTTGGCTTCTGTGTCATTGAATTATGTCACGGCGAGGGTGAGGTTTCTCTACCACTATTTTTGTGTGGTTTAGGTCTGTAAGGTTATATACGGTGTTCATGTTTGTAGTTTTCTCTACGAAAAATAGCGGCAGCAGCACTTTAGTATTTCCCTCAGTTCCCCACTGGGTGGTCATTCAATACCCTCTTCAGTTTGAACCCAAGCTCTGAGAGTTCTGCTATTGTCTCAGTGGGGGTAGTGTGGTGAAGATTTCGAATGACTACTCGCAGTACTCGATCTTCTTAGGGTTGGTACAAGTGATATTCGGCTTTTAAATATTTAAATGTAGCACAATAAGAGTCAGGAGTGTTAAAATTTATTTTATTTTGGTGTCAGACTGTCTGCTTACACATTTCTAATTTTCTCTGCCAACTATTTGGTCAATTTGAGTGTACATTAAATGAAAATTTTTAATGTTTTTGATAAGGATTGGTGTGGGTTTGGAAATTTTAGGAGCGGTCGTCATTTACATTACGTTTTCTTTTGTGAGGAGAGAGCTAAATGGGTTTGGCCTAAAGAAGGGCAATTCGGTGAAGTCTGGGGCATTATTGTTCTGTACTGTCTAGTCGCTGAGGTCTGCGAGATTTGTCACCGTCATCATTGTGTTGTCGCCTGTCAGTGATGATTGTGCTGGTGAATGAGGCTTGATGACTCTCTCTGGATGAGTCAGCCAGGGAAGCTGCCTGACACTCTTCTCTGTTTGGGCAAGAAGTATGTTTAATACATAATTGTTCACAATTACACTGATAAAATAATCAATAATGAGGAGCACAAAATCAAGCTGCTAACGCAATGGCTAACTAGCTCCAAGTCCCTTTCAATAATTTACTCTAAAAATTTGATCCATAGTAACCCTCATAAAATAAAACTGCTTTTAATATTATTAAAAGAATATATCACACAAAACTAGCACTATTTTATTTAGTGTTTTTCTAATAAGACTTCAATGATTAACTTCTTGCATTTAAGAATGTCAGTCTTTAATACAATTAATGCACAACTAATATAAAATTTTCATTTCTGTTATTTTTCTAGCTGGATTCTCTCATAAAACTCAAGCAAGCAGCATTGACCTCAACTCAGTGAGGTTATGCTTTCAAGCTTTTCTTGAAGGCCCTGTTGCTGGTAAATTCACTAATCCTCTGAAACCAGTTATTTCAGATCCTATTTATGACAAAAGTAAGTTGTATATTCTACAATTCATTATTTTTAATTTATACTTTAATTTTATAGATGTTCTACTGTTTTGAAGTTATCACACTTCATCTAATTTATAGTATAACAATTAGAATTATTATTTTGACAAAATAATGAAGTATAAAGTTATTCACAGCACATTATCAATAACAATATTATCATCAACAATCATCATTGAATTATTTAACTTGCACAAAAATCCCAGTATTTGACATAATTTCATAATTTTTTTTTTTCAAAATAATAATTCAATTGTTTGTAAGAAAATTAGAGGAAATGTGATCAACAAATGCAAAACTTCAATTTTGGGGGAAAATCAATGTGAATTTGTAATTAGTAATAATGAAGAATTTTTTTTTATAACTATGGAGGTCCAGTGAAGAAATTTGTGTCCTGATGTTTGAACGGAAACAAAATTCTCTTTCATTGCTTTCCTGTCATCAGAGCTTCTAACAAGATGTTTTATTTGAGATAGCATTAAGCAATTAAGAACTTAAATATAAATATAAAGAATTATGATCTTAAGTGGTTAGAACGAATTCATAAAAGAACAATCTGGATTATTCTCCACTTTATTTTATGTTTTGGACTTGACTGATACTAATTGTCATTCAATTTTATTTTTACCTTATTCTATCTGTAACTGTCAATATGTTTAAATTTAAAATCGAAAAGCTAATGTATCCTAATGTACACACACACACTCTCATTTTGATGAATAATTCATAATAAATATAATAATTGCTGAACTTAAGTTTTTATAGGGATGTAATTAAAGTTTTCTTTTTTTTTATTGAGACTATATTTTGCTTACTTACTCAATTCATGAAATGTATACCATCTCTCATTAATTTCAACTAAATAATTTTAAACTGGTGGTAAAAAAATACAATTGTTATAAAGTGACTTTTTAAAATTTTATTTTACGGTCAATACAAAAAATATGGTTACATATCTATTAGTTATTATAATAACTTTCATATTAATAAATTATTGATTCTTAAAGTCTATGTATTAAATCATATCAGTTTTCTTTGTTCACCACTCTTGTTTCTTTAAGTTATTTTTCTGTTAGTAATTTGTTACTAATTTTTAAATTATTTTTCAGAAGCTATGGCTGACCTCGTCATATGTAAACTTAGTCATTGTTCAGCTTCAGTTGCAGGAGGCCAGGAAGTCATACTTCTTTGTGAAAAAGTTGCAAAAGGTAATTTTTTCAATCAAGGAGCAAATTTCAAAGGAATGTTGCTATTGAGGTTGTTCTCATAACAAATATTTTTGAAAATGTTTTTTTTTCATTTCCTCCTGACCTACATTCTAGGTACCAAAAATGCTGGTCACTAAAAGTTTAGTATTATATATATGTGAAAGATTG
>KZ806903.1:218068-254185 GCA_000696205.2 Oncopeltus fasciatus | reverse complement strand
TATATATATATATATATATAGAAAACTCCTAATCAATCTCTAAAATCATAAACCCCTCTCAAAAATTGTTTAATGTTTCAAGACACTTTACCTACTCCCCCCTCCCCAACAAAAAAAATTATCCAAATCATGATGATAGTTGTGGTAAAGTAATCCCGCATCTAGAAAAAAATCTCAACCTCAGTTGGGAAGTGAACCCGGGTCCCCCACTTTCCAGGCGGGTGTGATAATAAGCCAGAAATTATTCTCATCTCCCTCAGTGGTGCACAGAGCACCCCCCTGGAAAGTGGGGATCTGGGTTCAATTCCCAGGTGAGGTAGTAAGATTTTTTTTCTGGCTCCCAGTACAATTCAAATTTAAAAATCTATGCTAAAGCTCTAAACTAATGGAGCAGAGTACGAAGATGGATCCCTGCCTAGTTCCGTTCTGCCATTGTTCTCCTACTTGCTTTGCCTCGACAAAATGTGTGTTCTCATTGTATATTATTTAAGAAAATAATAATAATTAAGAAATGAAAGTTTCTTCTATAGGCTATGACAACTGTGTCACACATATGTTTTATTATTCTTCATGATTTTTTAGCTATAAAGTTTATTCAAAATGGCAAAACTTATAGTTATATATAATAGAGTGATGAATTAATTATTACTACAAATTCAAAATACATGGAAAAAGATTTAAAAGATAAATTATATACTTGTCAATATTTTAATTGTTAGCTGTCCAAACCTACAAAATAAATTGAATGTTTTAAAAGTGTCCTCGATTATCTTGTATGAAAAGTTTTGTCTATTCTTCTACTTCAAGTAGTTATCTCTTTTTTACTTATTTAATTGATGGTGTAATAGTGCAAGCCATTTTGGGTTAATAATATTAATAAGACATATTATTCCCATTAAGCTTCCGAGTAAAAAATGTAACTGGTATGATTTTTTTTCCTACCTTTGTCTAGGCTGAGTTACTACTTAATACATTTGCACTTCATTTAATTTTATTATTCGAGCTTTGGAATAAAATAGAAAATATTCCCAGGTAGTCATTTTTCTATGAATAGATATTCCCAGTGCCATAAATCTTTAGACTAGAGATAAATTTAAATTTCCATTCCTATGAACTTGGTGGTTGGTTTAATGGGAGGTACTTGCTATGTTGTATTGATTTCCATTCTCAGAGAAGATAATTAGGCAGTTGTAAAATTGAAAGAAGGTATAACTTAAAATTTTAAAGTATAATACCTAAATTTAATTAAGATTATTTTTTTAAAAATAATTAACTAGACTCTGTTTTATTATTTATACATTGTTAAGAAACAGTTAAACACAATATTTTTACTTCATCCTGAAAACTCAATTTATTCACTATAACTTTGGTTTTTTGGTCATTAAACTTATCAAAAGTTTGAAATTTTATTAATATAAAAATTAAGGTAAATACACTAAAACATAGGTACAATTTGCTAAAGAAAATTTCAAATTACTCTTGTCTATATTTAGTTTACTGGAATTTTAACCCATTAAATTATTTATTTTTATTTTTTACAGGAATGATGAAAAATGATGGCACAATGACAGTTAAGAGGGAGCCAGGTAATTTTTTGGAATATTAGCAGGCTTTATTCCTTCATAATTTTAGACAAACAGCTTGTTTAAACTCGAGGAAAACAGAGTGATATATATTTTTTTTTTTTTTTTAATTTCTGTTAATGAATTCTTGATTTGAAGTTTTAAGCAATTTAAAATCAACAATGGTGTTTAAATTCATTACATACATAAAATGAAATGCAGCTGTTNACCCACCCCCTTCTGCCAGAGATTTCAGCCATTAATGATCTTATACAACCGTTTACTAAAATGAGCTTAAATAAAAAATTTCAGAAAAGAACATCAGCAATTTTAAAAATAATAAAACTAAATTCTTTATTTAAGCTTAAATAAATGTGTGTGTGTGTATATATATATATAAATCAAGAAAAGGTGGGATAGAGAGGCCACACAAAAAGAAAAAAATATCACAAGGAGCAAAATTTTCGGGGATCTCTCGCCCTTCGTCAGAGAGAAGTGGAGAGATACTAGGTATCTATTCTAGTATTTCTTTACTTACCAACGAAAGGCGAGAGATTCCCGAAAATTTTACTGATTTGTTTTTCTTTTTTTGTATGTTTACTGAACTCTTTATCCCACCTGTTCTTGATTGCTACATATCGCAGCCACGAGTGTTTTTTTTTCTTTGCATACTTTATATATATATATATAGTAATCAAGAATAGGTGGGATAGAGAGTGCAGTGCACACACACAAAGAAAAAATCACAAGGAGTAAAATTTTTGGGGACCTCTCGCCCTTCGTCGGTGAGGAGTGAAGAGAGACTAAACTGTGGGTATTGTGTAGTGGAAGGGACTCAAAGGAAGGGAAAGGCAATTGGGTTTTCCCTAATCCTCTTATTGTTGGCAAATGATGCCAGGTCTTTAAGTGGCTTTGAGAATGTGGATATAGGCGCTCTTTCTCGTCTTCAGTTGCAAATCTGAAGCCGTGTCAGGAAGTTGTACAATCACTTGAACTTGGAAAACGTCATTAAATGACTCTGAGCATACCTTGCTATGGGAAGAGGGGACTGTGGTTCTAAACAGGATGCTCTGTGATTATTAATTCTGAGTTTTATCAAGCTATTCACTTTGTTATATCAATGACATGATTTATGAAAACAAATTTTTTATAGATTTTCAACTATCCTATTTTAAAGAAGTATTCTGTATCCCCATACATAGATTCTTATATCTGTATGTAAAATAATTCTAAAGTTTACATTTAAGTGCTTCTTTCCCTTTCTGACAAATTAAAAGTTACACTTAATAATTTTAAAATCATCCCAGCTTTATATTAACCAAGATACTCTTTATTAGTTTTTTATTTATGTTAATTTTTTTTTTTTTTTAAGTGATGGAAATATTCTTTGTTCATGCAACTCCTATGCAACGTATGTCTTGAAAATTATTAAAAACAAAGTTTTTTTTATTAGATGTTTTTGTTTGTCTTGGTAGGACTTTTTTTTTTTTTTTTTTCAGTTTAAGTTGGTTTTGATTTTCTCTGCAATGAAAGATAAATTGTCAATTAATATTTTATTTTAGCTACTAGTCCAAATCCCCATCAGCTAGGAGTGAGTCAGATACAATATTCACCTCACTCAAGGACACCTTCACCACTCGAATATCAGCAACAGCAACTTGTTGGAGGAGGGGCAGTTGGAAGTCCTGGGCAGTACATGTATCAGCAGGCAACGGCAACCTTTATCACCTCTTCCTCTTCAACCACGGGGGGCCATGTGTATGCTTATAACCCCCCTCCTTCTGCTCAATCAGTCAGACCTGAGCCCACTAACATTCTTGACATGGACACTCAGGTGATTTAATTAATCTCTATTTCTAAAATAATTAAATAAAAAATATTACAATACACAATATAACTCCCTGACTTTTCCTGCATTAATTACAGAAGAACTCTAGTGTTCATGAGATTTGCTCTCTGTAAATGTGACAATGAGAAATTCAAATTGTGACAGTAGTTCAAAACATAAGCACAAAACATGGTTCTTCATTATAAAAAAAAAAAAAGTTCCATTTTAGCAGTGGTTGCTCAATGGGCTTGTTTTAAGACAAATATTGAAAATGTAGTGATTTAAATCCATGGTAACTTATATACATAAATAAAATATATAGTACATTTACATTAATACATTATACATGTATAAATATATAGTAAATAAATAAATGTGCAAACACCACATGTATGTGTGTGTGTGTGTGTGTGTATAATTCAAGTGCCTCAATTCACATCAGTGCTAGACTTGCTGTATGAGGTATAAAGAGCCTCTTTCACCCTTCAGTAAACTCTTCTTAACTTGAAGCTTCTTAGTCATGAGTAGCATTATGGGCATGACTATAATTCTTATAATAATACACTAAAATTGATAGAAGTTCCTGCAATAGTAGCTTCTGAAAGTCCTACCTTGTAATCAGGAGTTATAAATAAGCCAGATAAAGATAAAAATAACTGTTATTACCATAAGCTTAAATGCTAAAAAAGATAATTTAGATTTAAACACAACAGATGGAGAATTCTATGAGTAAAAAATAAATGAAAGTTAATCATGGTACCTTGTACCATTGTGTAAGCAATGAACTACAATCTCAACATTATGAGCGGGTTGCACTTGAAAACTGAAATGTGTAATTACTATGATGACGAAAAATATGCCTGCATATATTAATTTACTTTAGTCAAGCCTTGCTGAAAACTGGCACATTACTAATATCTCATTTAATAATGCTGTGTTTGATTGCAGCAGTGCAGCCTGGAAATGAACTTTCTGGGAGGAATTGACTCAAGGGAACTAGCTGATTTACAAATGCTGGAGGGCACTATTCAAAACAGTCTTTCCTCTCTTGCCCTCGGAGATCAGAATGCCCAACCAACTCAAGAGGTGTCAAACAACACTGATAGCTTTACGAGGCTTGCTAATGCCACTCTTAGTGAATTGTACCAATGAAGTGTACCTTGAATAACAACATTCCATTCCATTTGACTCTATGATATATCTAAACAATTTCAGAGCTGCAATTGTTTCTTTGTATGACTTAGTTGGACGTTAAATTTTTTACTGACTATATTCCATTTCATTGTCTGATAAGTTTTATTAAGTTAGTGAAAATCAAATTTTAATATAATTGGTCTCCATATATTGATATTTTAAATACTTTTGAGTCCTCCAATCAGAAGTACATTTATATTGAATTGAACTTGTTTGTGAATATGTGAAATTTCACTGCCTCAGTTGGCAGTACTTGTAAGTTTAGTTTATAATTCCAATAATAATTTACACATTCGTTTATTTTTTCCTATTTGGAATCAAGTCTATCAAATTATTTTATTAATTTTCGGATTAAAACTCACTATGAATCAATCAATGGTTCTAAGGGGGCTTTACAAAAATGAAATATTGGTTAATCCATTTATAGAACTATCATATATGGCTAAATCATGTAAAACAATCCATTTTTTTTTTAAGTTTGACTATATTGGTTTTTTAATTGACTATTTAATTTTGGTTCTATAAAGATAACAGAGTAGAACTTAAATTTTGAAGTTTTACCTCTTTTATTTGTTTTATTATACTTTTAATTTTACAAAATTCAAATCTTTGCTAAGTGCTGCTTCCAATTTATATTTGAACATTTTAATTCTTGCTTTATAATGGTAAGAATTGTTTTTGATTTGTTTAACCCACATCTCATGATGTTGAAATTGATATTTCATATTTTCCCTCTTCTTAAGTAAATTTAAAATAAAATGTATTTGTTATTAGGAATTTCGCTCCTTCCTATAATTTTATAATTATTTATTATGAATAGAATACTTATACTCCATTTAACTGGTTTAAGACTTAAAACAGATCTCAAAAAATATTTAAATCTGTAAATATTTAATTCATTTTATAGAGATAAAGAAAATATTCATTAGTTTAATGTTTTTGATAGCCATCCAGTGATTAATAGTTATTGTTTGATCATAAGTACTATTCACACTTTCACAAATTTATGCAATACATAATTTATTGTATTGGTTCAGGAATTTCAGTCTGTTTGAAGTCCCTCCGTGTGCATAGGTACATAATATGTAATGCTTCATTAAATCTTAAGTTGTATTAGTTGTTAATTACTCAAAAGAATGATTTGTAGCTCATATATTTCTTTTTTGGACATCTTTTTTCCCTACAAACTTGCCATTAAATGTTAAAATAAATGTCCATTTAGACAAAAAAAAAAAGTTTTTGTCAAAGTAAGTACAAGTTTTTACTTGTATTATTGTTCATTTTCAAACTCAGATCTCGAAAGGTGAAAAACTGTAGTAATTCTCCTACATAAGGCATCAACAAAAAAATGTCATACAACATTTTCATTTGTATAGAGATTATTTTTTCAATTCAGACTGAGGAGGTAAAGGCCTATGGATAATCATTTGTTTTTTTTAAATGTTGACATTTAATTTTTTTAATATACATTATTTCAGGAAGCTGGAAATATAGCCTTCTTTAATGAAAAATCTTTCAAACAAACAATAAACAGAAGAAACAATAATGTATGTACTAAATAAATGAATATTACAGTAGCAGTGTTATTTTAATTGTAACCTCAGTTGTAAATAAATTATTTTGCTTTAAGTAGTCTTCAAAAATTAAAATATTTCTGAATGTCAATAAATAAATCTATTAATCTTAGTTTTTGGTGTAACGCAGAAGTTAATGCATAATTGTATTAATATTTGTGGATCATTCAATCTGATGTTGACTGGTTTATCCCAATTGTCATATAACAATAGCTGTTAGGTTCATACATAACATTTTATGTAGATATACTTTAAGGTTCATAAGGAAATTGTAGTTTGTAAAGATCAAATTTGAAGATCTGAATGTTTCAAGCAAATCAGTTTTACTATGATCATCTTGAATAATTCACTCATTTGTTATTATTCTATTATTTACTTGTATATCTTGTAATATAATATTTTTAAATTGTATATTGAGCAATTTTGTATCAATATTTTTAGTATATTTTATCCTCATAGTTGTTCTAGAAATTTTTATTGTAAATAAATCTAATTGTGAATTATATATATTTTGAGATTTAGGATGTATAAATGTTACCAATTTACATAAATTTTACTCTGTTGATTCCCTTTCAACAGGAAAGTAATCTTAATCCTGTAGAATTCTGTTATCTTTATTATAGTAATTCTTACTATAATGAAAACAAAAGAGTTCATAAGTGTACAAAATTTACTTTTTTTTAGGAATTAACATTTTGTTGCAAGCAATTATATATTTTATGTATATTCAAATATATATATAGTTTATTAATTATTCTTATATTTTAAGGTATGTTTTATATATATATATTGCATATGTTATTTTTGTTATGAAATCTTCCAAGTTTACTCTATATTTAATTGTTAATTAATGTTAAGTTCAACCCCACTGTTTTCTAACAATGGAATGCCTTATTGTGAAAGGATTTTATTTCTATTTCAAAAGTTATGAAGATAATTGTTAAACAAGGGCCCCTTATTGTAAGATTTATAACAAATATATTTTTTTCGAATATAATTTATGGACCTGCTATTATTTAGTTATATTTTTTGTGAAGTAATGGCTTCCGAAATATTTTAACATAATTTATAATTTGGACTGTGTAAGTATATTGACCATTAATTTTATTTTTTCAAAACTCTTTTTATAAATATTTTAATTCATTTTTTCCAAAATATAGCCTAACTTTTGGGCGGCTAGCACAAATTGAAATTTTAATTTTGATCAACATCAGCACCTTAAATTGTGACTTTCTGATGGATTTGCTTCTTCCAATTTAATCATGAAAATACTGTTATCAGTTTTGGATTAGTCGTTAAAATTAGGCGTGTGCTATATAATTTGGAACAAGACAATTTGATTTTTTTTTCTTTTTCTAATCCTGAAATTAGGTCTGCCTAAATTGCTGAATTACCTTCAAATATGAACTATCTATAGTTTCAGCCCCTGTCATGTCTCTCACTAAAAGATACTCCTTTTAAACCAGTAGGATCTTTGGCTAACAGTGCTTTTTAGTTTAGGTATAAAATATTTCAACCAAATTAAATAAAAATGTATGTTTTATTTTATTAATGAAATAATTTACAAAATTTTTTTTGGCCCTAATTTTTTTTCCCATACTGATAATTTGACTCGCTTAAAATTCTAATTGCTGAAGGGCAATTTATGAACAATGAAAATATAAATTTTGAAGGAAAAAGTTTTTGTTTTGAAATGACTACTTCTTCCCTCTTTTTAATAATTTACATTTTCCAGCATCTTTAAATCTTCTTTTCATAATATTAATGCTTAGAGCTTCTCCAACATTTTTTCACACCTTTTGAAATTAGTGTTGTGGAGTTAGCCAAGAGATCATCCAATTTTTTTTTATATAATTGCTTCTTCCTGAAATTTAGTATCTAAAACTTTTTTCATTAACTTATTTATTTGATATACTTTTAATCAAAATTGTTTTACACTGGAGCATTTTTACTATTGCTGATTTGTCACTAGTTCCAAAGACTGTTTAATTGATTAATCCTATAGTGAGATGTAATGTGTGATGAATAAGTTAGTTCATCTCAAGTGAGAAGCCTTTTCTTAGTTAAATTTTTTCAGTTCTTTTTTTTTTTTTTTTTTTGTACTCATTTTTCATTGGTTATTATTATATGATTCAAATTTAAAGACTTTGTGAATTTATTTTGCTATGACTGTGAATGCGTCTACAAATGATAATTTAATTTGTTGTTTTTGAAAAACTTTAAAACCAATTTAATGTTCTCTGTTAAAAGTTAAAATATAATTTTTAAGACACCTTGTGATTTTTGTAGTTTATTTATATTGCATTTTCTGTTTCTTAGAAGGTAATGCATTTTAATTATAATTGTGATATTTCTTTTAATTATAAACATCACTTAAATAAAGATATATATATAAACAATTTTTTTTTCTAAAATTCTATTAAATCCTTCAATTTTTTCACTTTTAAAAATGGGATTGGTAAATAAATTAAATTTGTAGTTGTTGGATATCCTGTATGTTACAAGAAGTTTTCACTCATTTAACAAAAGTTGTCTTAGTTTTTTTAAGTTTAATGTTCAATAGGCTTCCCTATGATCTAGTAAATTTTTCGGGTTTTTCAAGCCTGCTCCTTTGTCCTCCTAACATTCATTTCAGAAGCTCTAGGTGGGATGCTTTATATTTGAACACTTACTCTTTTATGTAGACTTGGTCATCCACTAAAAAATTACTGTGGACATTTAACTAATAGCTAATCTTGAAAAATATATGGAGCCCCAGATTCTCATTGCAGGGCTTAAACCATTTACTCGAGGTATACCTTCCTACTTGTGGATGCAGACACATAAAAAGAAGAAACCTAAGCACGGTGGCCCATGATGTTGAACCATTTTTAATACCTATTAGAGACTTCTGACTCCTGCAGAGTCCTTCATAAGATGGATAAGGCAAGACCAGGTCATCTAAACTCTCTAAGTTAACTAAAATGTAAGGAAATCTAGTTTAATACTACACACCTCCATGACTCAAAGATTGGTCCCTCACCACCTTGGTGTACTACCCTACTCAGGACTGGACTCGAACGGAATGAGCTGGTCGTAATCTTCAGACCAGCATGATGAAATGAATCCAACATCAATTGGGTACGGTCTGAAGCGGAGCTATAAGCTATGCACTCATAATTATGACCTAATTTAGATCGTAATAGGCTTTTAGAGCATCAACATACTCGTTCGATCTTCTCCTATGCAGTGATTCTTATAGTATCTTGAGAATGTTTAGCCTTTGTTGGTATTTTGTTTTTATTTGTTTTATATGAGCTCTCCAATTCATATTTTGATCAAACAATTCACCTAAATATCTGACTTGTTCATGGTAAGTTAAAGTGGCTCCATTTAAAGTCAGCTGAGGGGGGGTTTAGCCTTTTCCTGCGTGAAAACAAAATGTAGTCGGTCTTAGTAGGTGATATTGTAAATCTGTGTTGGATAAGCCATACATCAATAGTATTCAAAGCCTCTTGCATTTTTTCTTGAAGAGTGTCAACCAATTTATGAGAGCAATAAAATTTAAAGTTGTCGAAGTACAAGTTCCCTTTTACTTCCACTGGTAATTTACAGACAACTAAGGCTAGACAAAATAAGTGACTGAGTTCACCCCCTTGGGGAACACTGTTCTCTTGAATGAAATCGGAGGAGAAAGTTTTACCAATTTCTATACCGAAAGTCCTATTACTGAGAAGATTTTTAATCGAGAATTTTCAGTGCCGAGACGAGTAGCAGTCTTATCATCTATTATCTGGGGGATATTTCACTCATGCTCTTCATAACTTATATTCCCCTAAACCTCAACTATCGAGTTTTTTTCCTTCTAGCTATCTAACTACTTAATTTTATTATGTATTTCCTCCCTAAAAATACATGATTGAAACACGGGTTTATTCCTACATAATAAATATATCTTATATTTTTTTTAATTTGTAATAAAAATATATTAGTTATCATACAATAAATGCAAGGGAAAAGAGTAAAAAAATCTTACTACCTCAGCCAGGACTCGAATCCGGATCGCATGCTTTCCGGGCTGGCATGCTAATCAAATAACACCACCAAGGCTAGAGAGATGATTCATTTCAGTATAAAATTAAAGTGGGATTAAATACCTCAACAAATACAATATTTAGTATATTAGTTATTATTACCTTATTGATGTAAAATAATAATAATTTAATTTTTTTTTGTATTATTTAAAGTCATAAACCTCATAACCTTTTTACTTATTATTTCAAATCATAAACCTCAAAAATAAATTGTTTAAAACTTTTAAAGTAAACTTTTATTGGTAAACCTTTTAGCCACCTAATAACCATTTTCAATACATCAATGACTTAAATTAATTATTAAAAGATGTTTCATCTATTGTAATAAGTACAAAAATAACTTATCATTTCTTTAATTTTAGAAATTGATTTAATTTTTCTTAGTTTAATAAAATAATGTTGTTGTTTTTTTAAATAGAACCTTTAATTTTATTTTAATAAATTATTCCATTAATTAAAATAGAAAAATTATATAAAATATATTCATTTTTTAAATAAATTTCTTTGCTAAAATTGTCAATTAAAATGTCATTTGTTGATCTTATTGATTAATTGATAGTTTTAATTCACAGTTGTATTGAAAATATTTATTTTAAGTTGCTTTCCAATGAAATTATAATATCTCATTTATTCAAAATGTTGGTTAAATTCTAGGATTCAAAAATCAATTTAAAAAAANTATTATAATACATTTATAAAAATACTCTTAAAAATACTGAACAGCTTTTCTAATTTTTATGTATTTACATTTAAAAAAAAAAAAAAAAAATTTAATGAATAACAGACAGTTCAATATATCTTATTCCTAATTCATTAGCGTTATTCGATAGATTCACAAATGATAACAAATCAGGAAAAGACATTGATTACCTAGCCAGGTCAATAAGTATCTTTAGCTAAATATGTTTAGTACATGTGCTAATCAATCTTAATAAAAACAATTCTCATCAGCTTTTGTCTTCGAGTAGTAATTAGCAATACGAGCAGGCCATAAACTAGATGTAGCATACAGCCACCAAGATTAGAAGTCTAATTTACTTAGGAATATGATTCATGGCTCTCTTTCACTATCCAGACCTCATCCACAATTTCATCCTATAAAAAAACAAAAAAAGAACCAATTAGATTATCATGGAACCAAATAAAATGTTTTCATTATCACACATAAAATTGAGCTGTGAGAATTAATATTTAAAATTGTTAGAGACAATTAATTTGATTAAGTTGAGAAATTGTGCTAATGCAAATTAAAATCCATCTGATGTTTAAACACAATGTGGCAAATAAATTACTTAAATTTGATTTGTTACTGAAACAAAAAGTACATTAAGAAGAATAAATTTTCTACCTCACTTGCAAAAAAAAATGGGGGTGGGTGGGATTTAATTTAACTAGATCTGAGAAATGAAACTATTGTTTTGAAATTTAGAAATTACTGACATAATGCTTGTTAAGTGAAGCATTTTACCAGCAGGTTATGCATTGTGTAATATAATATCAACCTATTGATTTAAACAAAGTTTATGAATATCCTGAGAAAAGAAATTAGTTTGGCATTGATGATTGATATTAAACATACCAATTCTGTTGGTTTTTTTTCTTTAAATCCAAACATATAGGAAATGAACTACTATTCATATTTACAATGGCTTTACTAAGTATTAGTAGTAACTAATAGTAATAGTAACTTCAATGAAGTTATACATGTTCCATGTTGATCTGCCCATATGGAGAAGTAAACGGTAAACCTTAGAGAATTTTATATAAAATAAAAATTCTAGAAAGACAATACTAATGATTGATTTGACATTTTCTTTTGAAATAATTTATTCAAATTATACAAATTTAATAGTATAATATTTCGAATATGAGACTTACCTTTTCAGCTGAGAGCTGTTCAACATGCAGATGTGATTTATTTGCAAAATGTAGAGTCAAGAATCCGTAATCAAAGATTCTTACAGCTGACCATGGTTGAGCAATTTTAGTAAAATTTGATAGATATTCGTTACATCCCTTTAAATAATAAAAAAATTTTGAATATGATTAAAATTTTTTATAAAAATACAAATAAAATATGAATAAAATTGCCACTTTTAAAGAAAATAAATATAACAAGCAGGCTCAAGATAAATAAAATAAATTTATTTATTTACAATAAATCAAGGCTTTCAAGAGATAATAAAGAATTTACCATCATAAATATTCTATTACTTTCCATAGACCATTAATTTGAATCAGCCGACTCAGAGTAATTCATTAGAGAAACTGCACACATTAGCAGAACAACAAAACGCTGAAGAAATTCTAAAGAGAAAACAATGTCACTCAAAATTCCAGTGAGCCTTATCAGCACGGATTCTGAGATGAAGAGGACGTTCTGGAGTCGAGGTAAGGAATAACTGGTTATGCTTTCCTTACCTAGCTCTTAGAATAATGACTCTCAATGAAGATTCACGTATCGTCAAGGCAATTACTGACCCAAGGAGCCCTTAGTAACACTACCTCAGTGACTAACCGCAATCCTGGGATGAAGAGGTAAGGAACAATTGGTTATGCTTTCATTACCTATCTCGTAGAATAACGACTCTGAATGAATATTTACGTATACCACAACATCTGCTAGGCAAAGTCAATCTTCCCGAGGAGCCCTCAATGACTAACCGCGGATTCTGAGGTACTCAAGAGAGAATGAGACCAGAGTGACCTATTATAGGAACAAGACAAATTTACGCTCACCAACCAATCCTCGGTAGATAATAGTATGAGACCCAAAGATGGAAAAGACATAAGCTGTCCAAAGATTCTTCGAGTTTTTCGACGAACTTTAACACATTACGAGCGCACTTAGAAGCAAAAACGTCTAACCAAGTTCCCCAATAGCACAAATGTCAGTAGTGAATGCTCCTGCGTCGATAAGAACCTGCGGTTTCGATTTGGGGTATGAATCATCTGCTTATCCGTTTCCGTTTCGCGTTGTAATTGAGTTAGCAACGGATTTTAGAATAATCCTTCATATAACTTTCAACCTGCACCGGATATACCAACATATCATGAGCAACATGGTATGCCTAATACGTACAAATCCGTGTGCCAATGATCGTAACGATATCCAGAGGCGGTGGGGAAGCTATGGGATGGATCTCTATGCGAGCGGAGCTCTAGAGAGGCCAAAGCATAGTAGAATAATCCTTTATTGAACCTTCAGACATCATCAGCATTATTGAGAGATAAGCTATGCACAGTTGGCAGGCAATGGTATCATTACGCAAGTGAACTCACCGCAGAGCCGGAGGTGATGTGTACTGGAGCTCTGGGGTTGAGATAAGGATTCGCTACTGATCCGTTCCGTACCTTGTAGTCGTAGATTGGCCATAGCCGTTCGTATGAGTGTTCGTGTCCCCAGAGGGCCAAGTCTACGCCATTATCATAGAATAGTTTTTCCATTCCAAACCTGTTTGCAAAAGAAAATATCATTAAATCGTTTTGGGGGAGTTGGCTAGCTTCCTACTACATGGTTTTTAAAAAAATATGTTTCAATGAAGTGTGCGACATGTGTTCGTTTTTTTAATACAACTAGTTGGACGTGTATATAATATGCTCAGGTTTGTAATGATTAGTCAAACTTGCACAGACCTCTCGGGTCTTGTTTAGATTAGGCCCGCCAGTTATTTTATCTAGTAACACTTACTTATTGATAAATTAAAAAACATATGATTTATTTTTCAGCAAACTAGCTGCGCACACCTCCCGCAGATAATTTTTCCAATCAACAATTGTAGCAGAGCTCATATTGAGCTCTTTTGAACAAAATTTCAACGTTGTATACTCCTGTGCCCATGAGTAAATGAATAAAAGGGCTTTACTTAACGGTAACCTGCTGCCACATAGCCATGTACCCGTATACATGCCACATTCATACCGGCATTCTCTTTTGTTGCACCTATATTTTTTCCTTTCTTCGTAAAATTTCATAATGTGGCCTTTTTTACAATGTCTTTCCTTAGGTAGAATTCCTCTTTCTTCAAAAAAAAAAAATCCTGGCTCGTTGTTCTTCTTTGCATAAATCGTAAACATCAAAAACATTCATTTTGTAATACTTTTATAACCGCAATTACACAAACAAAACTAAATTAAATGATATTTAAACATGTGATTTTATTTCTGTATGAAATGTCAATATAAAATAACTGGCGGGCCTAATCTAAAATTCATATTTTAACATTAAGTTCGTATTTAGAAAACATTACAATTTTAGAGCTTAAGAATAGTAGTAGTTTTAGCCACAAGATATTTTCGATACGTAAAAACTTAAACTATTTCCGAAATTTTTAAAATGGAGGAACTAATTACAATACTGAATTTTTTAAATTTTTTTTAAATTAAAAAAATTAAATTTTCGCTTGTCAACCTTTGATCATAAACACCAGAGAGATATTCTAATGAAGCGGAAAGATTTATTAAATATGAAGAAGAACTTCTTGACAATAGGTTTTGGTGAGATGTAATGAATTCTTAATGCGAATAGTTTTTATGTGGATGTACATAGTAATTTATTTGTACTAGGAAACCATAAAAGTTATAAGAAAAAAATAGAAAAAATTGAGAGAGAATGGAAAAGAAGCATACTGAAAATGCATCTAAATAAGATTATAATAATAGATAATAGCCTGCCCTCCTTCAGAAAGTTCATTACAGAGTCGATGACTTTATCGTCATCCAATAGAATTTTGTCTAGAGTCCCATTTAAGTTACATGTCTTCCTTGTTTCTTCATATTACAGGCACTCTGTAAATATATGATTGATGGTAAGAAGTTGTCCACAGACCTCACAAATGGGTAGGTTATCCTTTGCTATTATATAGTCATGAGTAAGTCTTGTGTGTCCTATTATTACTCTGGCTAATACCACTTCTCCCTTACGGTCAGTTGACATGGAACTGGACTATACCCTCGGAGAAGACTTTAACCAGATTTTATTTAACGTTTTGTCTCTGGTTGACCACCATATATTTTCCCACTTATTAAGTACTAATCTTTTAACTGGCGCCTTTAAATCATTCAAGGTGATTTTTGAGTACAGCTTGCTATATTTTATCGCTTTCTTTGCATATACTGAAACCTATTAACTAAAATAAATTAAAATTTCGAAAACTACGGGCATAACGGTTGCTAAGAGCCATTAAATGTAGAATACCTTTTTCTGGTTCGGGCCTTGTGGAGACCTGTGAACTGTGGAAGACTTGTGTAGTCATCAGCTCAAAACTCTAAGAACTGTTTTTGATGTAAATTGACTCAACAATTGGATTTATATTAACTCATTAGTCTAAATACTCTTTTCAGAGATCAATAAGAATGTTTTGGGATACATTTAATTTTCATCTAAACTACTTCTCATTTGTTGGAGTAACTCACCAATGGGAACCCGGCATTCCGACCCTTGTCCTGGTGGCGTTGCTTGAACAATCCTGTGGATATGAGTTGGAGCAATACATCGGCTTGTGGCCGTACACCACAATCCAAGGTCGCTTTTCACGGTTTTCTGGCTGATTTGCGACCTGAAACAAATTTTAAAGCAATTTTAGAAGTGACCCAGTGTACCTAAAGCAGCCAAGGCAGAGATACTCATAAAAAGGCAACTGAGCTCTAAATATGGAATCAATTTTTCCGAACAACTGTATATGATTTGGCAACTCAAATTTAGAAATAACTTTTTTCGAATGTGATAATCAAATGAAAACTGGTTAGTGTAAAATATTTGGGGAAGGATAAAATTCAATAAAACTGAAATAAATTTATGTTCTCAAATACCAGATACAAATACTTTGAAAAGTGTGTTCTGTTGCTGAATAAACTTGGGGAAAAAGAATTATATTCCTCTGTAATAAGTTTGAGAGAACTTAGATATATTAAGTAGGCATTTAAGAAACCGAACTAAAGAAATATAACAGGATATTTTATTGAAGTAAATTACGTCTTGAACTGAGCACATATGGTAAAAAGTCTAAATTTTGTATGTCTACTCCAGCCTGAACATCACAATTCTTAAAAGCAAGAACCGGTGTGGTGAATCATAACCTGAAAATATTGCATACAAATATTATAGAATGGTTATATACAGTTTATATTATCCTATCTTTACAGTAAACTACTTACAAGAATTGTAGTGATTATCGACTATTCATCTTTATAATAATTGATTGCCCATAACAGGAACATACAAATGAGAAATAATTTTGGGTCTGCTATTAAATTATTTATAAATCTCCCCCCTCCCCTTCTTGCAAGTGTTTATGTGTTCACATATATGTACATACATAATAAGAGAAAGTAAGGTGTATATCAATATAATCAAGGATTTGTATGCCATGAAAAAAAAAACCTTTTATATGTACAGTGGACAGCCAGCACTTAGAGGCAATATAGTAATTGATTAAAGAGTTTTAAAGCTCATATTTTTGAGTATTGTATGCTTCTTAAACTCATTGAGAACGTTAGAAGATTTTTAGAGACTAATTGTTTTAGAATAATTAAGTTTGAGTTTATTGGACTATTTATTTATTTATTTGGTTGTTACATTCTGTAAGTAAGTTTACAATATGTAATTGCTCACAAAGTTGTTCAATGGCTATGAGTGGCATTGGCATGAGGGAGAGAACGACCAGTGCCGTAACTCCGAAAAGAGAGAAAAAAAAAAGTAAAATTGGTAAAAAAGTAAAACTATAAATATTATTTCTTTAAGTTGAATCTAATAAGACTATTTATTGATATTTCTTTCCAGTTTATATGCATGTAAGTGCATGTATCGGTATGTGATTAAAGGCGTTTCTTTACTGTATTTTGAGAAATTCATCTATAGCGGTTTTTTTTTTCTCTTGAAGTTCCCTTCTGTATTTCTCGTCATACGTTCTTGAAATGGAGAACACTCATTTTTGACGGTATCCTAGACAAAGTTTCTAAAAGAGTAAGTTTGATTATACCCTGAGGTCGTTGACGAGCCAGTCGAACTGATTGATGAGGATCTTCAACCCGTACTTGACGAAGTAGTAGGCCTCCGTGTTGATACTGACGAAGTGAACTGGTCCCATGTTGAAGCTGTAGAAGAGATTCTCGCTGTTACCGGGCATCGAGAACCGTGCTCTGTAGTGGCTGAAGTTACTGTTAGAAGAAAGAACTGTTCTTTCACACCCGAAGCTATATTGATCATCGAATCCTTATCATATTATACACCAAGATGTATGTCAGAAGTCGCAGAAAGTCTAAAATTAAACTTTTTAACATCTTCGTTATTATCAATTAAAAAAAAAAAAATTTACAGCCTAAAATAGATGTAAAATGTTATTTTATAATATTTATAAAAACACTTATTATGGAACTTATAGTGATTTTGAATAAGTTTGTGGCAAAAATTAAAATAGGGCTATTAGGTAAAATTAGCTTTAGTAGTTATTTAAAAATGATAAAAAGGATGTTGCTATATTTATAAAAAGTTCAATTATAGGGCTCATTTGCCTCTAAGATTTATTCCTCCCTAATGGAAAAGGGGGAAAAAAATTCAGCGTGAAATTTTATTTTTAGGAAAAAAATTTTGTTGGGTTTCGTCAAGGTAGACCCAGAAACAAAATACAATTTAAAAAAAAATGTGTATTTTTTATTATCTGCTGATGTTTCGGCTTACATTCAGCCATCTTCAGGGCTATGATGAAGGCGCGTGGGGACGTCTTATACCAGGTCATGAATATTTGATCCAGGTGGTAAGATGTCCCCTCTCGCCTTCATCATAGCCAGAGTATAGCTTACAATGTAAGCCGAAACACCAGCAGATAATAAAAAATACACATTTTTTTAAATTGTATTTTTGGATCAACCTTGACCGAACCCCAACAAAAAACATCTAATAATAATATCTACCATTCATCTCTAAATAGGTACATGAATTCTTCTTATGCTTTCATTAGATTTAATATATATTTATATGCAGGTATGTATTTGACTGTAGGAACCCTAAAGTCCGCAATTTTAAAAATAATTCAGTGAATTGGAAACCAAATTTTACTAGAGATCTAGACTTATTTTTAAAATTGTTAAATTAATTCNAAAGAACAGTTTTTTTTAAAAAGATTATCTGCCAACGTTTCGGCTTACATTGTAAGCCATCTTCAGGGTTGTAGACATACAATGTCATAAGAATACAATAATAATTGACAATATTATAATACAGAATTACCATAATGTAATGTGATATCAAAAGCATGAATGTAGAAAGGTATATAAGAGAATTTAAAAAAACATAACAACTTATTAAAAAAATAATTGAATAACATTAAAACAGTAATTTGCCACACCTGCCTATCATGAAGACGAGAGAGGACGTCCTGTCCTTAAGTGTCACATCTCCATGACTAAGAAAAAATATAATTTTTCTGAAAAACACCTAGGTGGTGGAAGAGTGGGGGGGGGAGGTAAGAGGCGGAAGGTACAAAGGGAGAGCGGCCTGTTTCAAAAGGGGGCAATAAACAGGGCAAAGGAAAAAAGGAAGAATATTATTGGGAATAGGTTACTTTGGAACTGGGAAAAATGTTTGACAGGTTTATTGAGGTTTATGTTTTTGGATCTACCTTGACTGAATCCCAACTAAAATCATCTAATAACTTCTTAAATTGATTTCAGTTCATTAGATTCACATTAACTCTGCCTGTGTGGCAGAGGTACTTAGTGCACCGACCTACAGCCTGTCTCAAGCCAGGATTAAGGAGGAAGGATCGGGAAGTAACACTTGGTTCAAAATTCAGGGGCCAGGTGGCACTGGTTGTTAGTACCCTATAAGGGCCCCCTGTCTCAAGGTTACAGGGCTAGGTTGTCCAAGCCCTTTGAAGAGGTAACCCCATCAATCGGATTATAGACAGATAGGCTGATAACGGTCTGCCCAAATTTAAAATTACTTAGCGAGAAACAAGGAAGGAGCACTGGTAACTACATGAGAAAATTAATTAACCAGATGGCAGGGATACTATAAGGAACTATTCCTGGATGGTCATCCTGATCTGGATTAAGGACAGCTCAATTGATTCATAGAAACTCTCTGCCTGTTCAGATTATGGGGATGAACCTAAGCTAACCCCACCAATGTGTAAACCTGCTAGAAGTGAAATAGTTAAGGGTATCTCACATAAGAAGGAAAAATATCCAGGCCTTGGCAATATCCCATCTGAGCTTCTTGAGGTGGACACGTTGGCATTAACAAAGCTACTTTCAAGTTTATTTGATAAAGTTTGGAAAAAATTGGGAAATAAAACGTCCCAAGAGGACTGGAGAAAGTGATTAAATGTTAAGGTGCTGAAGAAAGAAGACATGTGTGGAATTACATCTCTTCTACTTTCAGTTTCATAGAAAGTATTTTCTAGGGATTATTCAGGAGAGAATAGCGAGATGCATGGAAATGAAACTCAAAAAAGAGCAGGCAGGTTTCCATAAATAAAGGAGCTGGGTTCACCTCATAAATACCACCTGAATAATAATAGCACTGAGTAGAGGAGTCAACTCTCAAGAAGAGAGTTCTGTCAATTACAAAAAGTCATAATTAAGCATAATTTTATTTGGGAAACATTATCCATGTATGTAGTGCCAAATAAAATATAAACATTATATAAAGCTTGTATGATAGATGCAAGTGTAGTTTAGGATGGTGACAAGGGAGTTTAAGAGTGGATAAAGGAATCAGATGATATATCCTCTCCTGAATCCTTTCTTGGTGTTAGATCACATCTTGCCCTCAGCCTAGAGCTAGGAGGTAGAAAAATGGGAAATTCAATTGGGACTGAACACCTCTGAAAGGTTTTCAATTTGAATGTAAAGTCCATCCCACTATATGGTTGTGAAACTTGAAAGAGCATGGATGGAATTGACAAACAACTTTAAGGATTTGTAAATACTTGTCTACTTTGTTACTTAAATAATTTTTAGTGCAAGGGAACAGAATAAAAAAATCTAACTGTCCCAGCCAGGACAGAATTTTTTTATTCTGTTCCCTTGCACTAAAAATTCTCGTTATTTTATAATATTTATAAAAAAAAAAACACTTATTATGGAAGATATTTAATAATGCAATTTCAGGTTCTCATTTTTAAAATTACAATCTTGATTCAGTTTTTAGACTTTTTATTGCAAATCATTAAATGAAAAAATTTTCAGTTGAAATCACATGAATAAAAGGAGGAGGGGGGCACTAGTTGCACCATTAACATTTTGACAAATGCCTCTTGATCATGCTTCCAATAGTTTTGTTTTTTTTAAATATATTTTAAACATTTTCAGATTTGTCCAATAAGCTCATGAGATAATTATATTAAAATTTTATTTTCATACTATGCCTGCTCGTGATTCCCAGGGCACACCATGTATGGGACATAAGCTGCTATGGGTTGTATCTGCCTCATAAATTGATCCCCAACCTGACCATTTTTCTGCAAAGATAAAAGTATAAAACCTATTATACAAATATGTATATATATATATATATATAAAGCCTACATAAATAATATGCATATATTTTTTATAACCGTTAAAAATAAATAACAACATTTTGTAATTTGATTACAATGAATAATAGAAAAAAAATGACATTAATGAAAGTCACAAAAGGAGAGGTGGTGACCAATGACACCACTCTCAAATTAATTATAGACCATGTCCCCAGGAGGTCGCGGGGCCATCTTCGTTTGAGCCGACGGGGAGGGTTGTAGGGGTTGGAGTTGGAAGACAAGGTCTGTGCTAGTGGATTAGAATGGAGTGGCAGTTTACTGTGCAAAAGACTGAAGCGGGAAGAAATTAGATCCTGAACAAAAGGAATATTAAAGTCGTGGAATAGGAATGAATTGGATACGTAATAGGGAGTATTTGCGATTATTCGGAGGGTTTTGGATTGAAAGGATTGGATTCGTTGGATGTTGGAAGGCTGGGCGACACCCCAGATTTCTTCTCCGTGAGTCCAGATTGGTCGTAATAAGTTTTTGTAGAGCGTCAGTTTGTTTTCAATCCTAAGATTGGAGTCCTTATTCATGAGTCTTTATAGAAGTTCATATCGTCGATTTAGTTCTTTTTTTTTTATTTTAGTGTGTTCGCCCCATGTAAGTCCTGAGTCAAGATGGAACCCAAGATAACGAACGGAATTTGAATATGGTAAAGGAATATTGTTAAATTTCACAATTTTAGGGAAGTCCTTTTTCCGCAGTTGGAAATTAACTTGAACGCATTTTGCTTCATTGATTTTCATTCTCCATTTGCCACACCATTGTTTCATTTTTTCGAGGTGATCTTGAAGGTTTTTAGAAGCAGTTTTAGAATCGGGATGGGAGGATAGGATAGCTTTGTCGTCCGCAAATAGAGCTAAGAGGGTACTTGGATGGGTAGGGATGTCAGCAGTGTACAGAATGAATAGGATAGGTCCAAGCACACTACCTTGAGGAACTCCCGCTTCCACTTGGTAGAAATCGGAGTAATTTAATCCTTGCCGAACCCTAATATATATAAAGCCTACATAAATATAGTACGAAAGCCGGTTTCATAAAAAAAAATAAGTAAACATACAATTAGTGAAATAAGAATCTTTTCATTTGGTTACTGAGACAAAATAAAACGGGTTTTGGATTGAAAGGACTGAATTCTTTGGATGTTGCAAGGCATGACAGCACCCAAGATTTCTGTTTAAACAGATTGGTTTCGTTGAGTGTCAGTTTGTTTTCTATTGTATTATTGAAATTCTTATTCATGAGTCTGCATAGGATTTCTGCAAGATGAGTTCTTGCCTTTTAATTTCAGTAAGTTCGCCCCATGTAAGTAATGTGTCAAGATGGATCCCCAGGTAACGAGCGAAATTTGAATGAACCACAATATTTAACTGAATTTTCTCAAACGTTTCAGGCTGCAATAGCCTTCATCATTAGGATCTGAACTTGGACATTGCAGTCTCTAAGGGTCTTACATATAATACTCCTAAAGTAGGCCTACTGACGATTCTGTCGTAATTGTTTGAACACACTCATTAAACTATTGTGGGAGGCACATGAAGGTGCTGTTTTTGTGAAGATTAGTGTCAAAACTGTCATTAAATATCAATCGTGAAATTGACATATTAACATTAGATTTAATACCATTTTAAGATAAAGTCACTTGAAGAAAATCACTTAAAGCTCAGGTGTAGGATTATAGATTATAAAAAATATATATATATTTTCCTTACGGAATCCATGTCGTAAGCGAAATCGCCCACGTGTATGACAGCGTCGAAAAAGCCATCCCGTCGGGCCTGCAGAGCTGGCAGAGCTTTGGCGTTCTCGACGCCCATGTCGCCGTAGACGACGACTTTGACGCCCCAGTCTTCGGAAGCGTTAGCGGTGCGGAAACTGAACTCCTCAGACCAGCCAAGATCGCTCCCGCACCTGTAGACTGCAGTGACATACAAATCACTTCTCTGATAACAGTTAAATCGAGCAAATCATTATCAGCTGCTTTTCTCAACAACACGAACAATATATTGAAAGCATTTGGGGAAAAAATAAAAAAATAAAAAAAATTAATTCTTAAATGACTTTTGTTGGGGTTTGGTCAAGGTAGATCCAAAAAACACAAATTTAAAAAAATGTATTTTTTAATAAAGGATTATCTCCCAACCTCTCACTTTGTGTAAAAGTAAAATTTATATTTTAGTCATGGAAATGTGAACTTAGGGACAGGACGTCCTCTCTCATCTTCATGATAGGTAGGTGTGGCAAATTACTGCTTTAATGATATTTCATTTTTTTTTCTTGTCGATAAGCTGTTTGTTTGCATGTTTTTTTTTCAAATTGGTTCTTTTTCAAATTGTTTTTCAAAAACTTTTAAATTTTCTTACATAGCTTTCTACATTCATACTCTTGATATTACATTATATTATTGCAATTCTCTATTATACTAATTTCAATTATTATTGTATTCTCATGACATTGTATTTCTACAGCCCTGAAGATGGCTTACAATGTAAGCCGAAACGTTGGCAGATAATCCTTTATTAAAAAATACATTTTTTTTAAATTTCTGTTTTTTTGGATCTACCTTGACTGAACCCCAACTAAAATCATCTAAGAATAATATCTAAGGTCAACAAACTCTCCTTTTGAACGTAACATTTATTCACTATGAGAGTGTGAAATAAATCGTCAATCGCGATTCTTGCTACACCCAGTAGCCTTATTACTTACCACTATGAATGAAACATCTTTGACAAATCTCAATTTCTTTGAGACAATTCTACTATGACAGTTTTAAGTAAAGATTATTTTTAATCACTTAAGAGTGAATTTCCAATAAACGGTTAATGAGGAACAAAAAGGTTTTCAAAGGTGGTTGAAACAATTGAGAAGTTGGTCTGTAACATTCGCAGTTCATGCACATCTTTTTTTCTTTTTTTTTTTTTTTTTCAACGCAGAGCGCTTTCGAGACTCATGCCTTATCTTCAGTACTCTAAGTTGGTCGAGGTAAACTCACTCAGACCTCTGGTTGAGAAAAAATATGTGTATGAATTGTGCAGGCTAACGACCAACTTCTTAACTATTTCACTCCCCTTTGATTGAGAACTTCCACCGGCCAGCTATTCTATAGAAAGAAAATAAGGTTTTCATTTCAAAAGTTTTTTTCTGTAATTTTAAAAGATGCTTCTAGAATCCAAAACAAGTATTTATTTTATTAATTTTTTTATTATTATTTTTTTAAATCAACAGTGCTCTAGAAAAATTAACACAATCATGATTTTTATTCAGCTATAAATTTACAATAAAAAAAATCAAAATGATCAGAAATCGATGGGCTACCATCATCTGATCAATGTCCCAAGGCCATTTATTTGATACACTTCTACTTGATGAAATATTCCCAGATGAAGGGACCTAGTGGAACTGCTATGAAGAAAATGGCAGAAAGTCTGTTTCTCAAAGGCTCTTCAATAAAATTATATTATAGGTGTGTATTTTTAGTTTTTTTTAGTAACTTGTATTGGTCTCTTAGTTTATATAAATTAATATGAGTAATATAGTTTAATTTATTAATTAATGTGGACTCCACATCTACTGTTTCCTTGGTGGTGTACGAACCATATTTCGTCGCCGGTTTCAGGCCTGTGAGACGGACATCGTGAAAGTACTGGGACAGCTTCTTCTTGCCGCCATCTACGAAGTACCTGGAGTTGCCAGCGACTCCTTTCTTGGGCAAAGTCTCCCCGTAGTAGACCACGGGGGTGGGTGTGGGATCCCGCGTGGCCCAGCTCACAGTCATCTGACTTGTCGGGTCATCTGAACAGATATATACACATTCCTTTGAGTTCCCCATTAAATTCGGTACATGACAGTTAAATTTATAAAACAAAGTTTAGAAAAAAAAATATAAGGTTTGAACCCTTTAGATTGGCTTTCTTGGTAAGCTTACCGCCATAAGCGATGTGGATCTGTTCTGGCTGGAAATACAATGCCTTGTGTCCTGCTAATCCTTTGATGCAAACCCCTAGGACTAAAAATATCTTCAACGAAGTCATTTTAGCCATGAAGTCATGCAAAACCTGCAATCATAAAACAAAATGTATAAGTCCTAAGATGATTTTAGTTGGGGTTCGGTCAAGGTAGATCCAAAAAACACAAATTTGAAAAATGTTTTTTTAATAAAGGATTATCTGCCAACGTTTCGGCTTACATTGTAAGCCATCTTCAGGGCTATCATGAAGATGAGAGAGGACGTCCTGTCCCTAAGNTTGGTTTCTTTATATTCCCACCCTTTGCTTCCCTCCGGTACAACCAATATTCCTTCAAGTCAAAAATTCATAAGGATTTAATACATAGGCTTTAAATAAATCCTAAGGTTGCCAGGGTAGCTCATGGGATCCGAACACTTCTCTGACGTTGGACCGTCTGACACCGCCCTAGACAAGCTTCAATCATAAAAATAAAACTTGTCCTGAGCTATGGATATTTAGAATGGGGTGGCAGCCTGTAGATAGCACACCATCCCTCAATGACCCTAAGTGATTTGATAGGGAGGCAAACACTTATAAATAATAACTAAATCCTACCTTCTGTCAAAATATGTTCTCAATGGAGTGGCATTTTGTTAGTTTCACAAAGTTTTGGCCATAGAACAGAGATCCGAATATACTAATATGCTAAGGACAGTCGACAATATGGAATAAGCTATAAATTAAGTATAGATGTTTTAGGAACCATACCCTAGGGAGTTCTGTGTCGAGCAGATCCTCGACTAAGGGTATCGTTCTATTAAATCTGAACACTTATCTGACACTCCAAATACAATTATCATATCATAAAGTGCAACTGATGAATCCTTATCAAGAAAGAAAGATGTTTTGAACCATCTACCCCCTCCCTAATCTATTTTTTTTTTAATATTGATTATAAGTTATCCTTCAAAGAATGTTGATAAGCATTTCTGTCATTTGAGTATCTTATCACGTAAATGAACAATTGCAAATAATGTGACAAGAGACACCTTATCAGATCATAAATAGGACGTCGACTTCGAAAAAAAATACTTATAATAATGTTTAATAATCATCAGAACCGAATCAAAACTCTCAGTCAAAAGTAAACACAATATTTATATTCACAATTTAATTGAAAGACAATAAAGTGAACCTTCCTTTTAGTTTGTCTAAATCTTTAACTAGATTAAAGTCTTTAATTGATTTGTACAACCTGAGATTATCTATTAATAGAGTGTTTTTGGTAAGGTACATTCATATTAAAAAAGATAATTTTGGACAAATACGAATGACTCATTGGTATCCTATGGCTTTAATTTTAAATGCATTGCAACAAAAACTCTTAAGTATAACGAATGAAGTACAAATAGTTTTAGGCCTCTGGATTTATATTTGTAATCTGACAATCATGATTTTTCAACTTTTTTCCAATATATGTCCTTCTTATCCTAGGATAAGGAGAATATGGGTGCCAGATAGTCTATCGCGGGTTAGCCTGGGCTCCTCTCTGACGTTACGTCCCGGGATAGACGAGCAAGGACCCCATCAAAATTATAGTGTATGAAATATGTGCAGAATAATTTTTTTTAAATAAATATATATATATATATATATATACATATTTGCTAAACGACTATATTTGTCGACTATCCTAAGTAGGATCGGTTAAAAAGTACTTTTCTCGTCAGGGAATCAACGCGAATAGTTTGATTCGATTGATGAAACAATAAACATAAACACTTCTTGCAAAGATTTAAAACCCCTAACACTTCCTAAATAAAAGTTTTTTTTTTATTTTTTCGTAATATGAGGATGTATTTTATAAAAATATATACAAATATATTTTATATGTAAATGATAAACTTACTTATGTGTATAACGGTAAGTTAAACCACATTCATAAATGGTAAGCCCAATAATTCCAAAGTAACACTGTGTCTTTGAAGAAAACCAAATTTCAGAATCCTAATTATTTTTACCTCAAATCAAACCTCTCACCTAATGCTGTGCCAGTAAATAAATTGACCCTAAATATTTTCTCCCTTTCTGAAGTATTTCAAAGAAGCTTATAAATCTGATAAAGCTGATAAATCAATTATCAGTTAAAATACTCTTTGAGGCGCTTAGAAAATCACCATAATACTAAAGCGATTATTAATCAATTCCATTATGATTTGGCTCTTAAGAAGTAATGTAAAATTATAATCTTCCCCAACAAGCGATCAGGTTATTTCTTATAACGAATTCAGAATAAACGTAGCCTTCGGGGTTGTACTCGCGACTGGGTTTTTTGGGGGAAATTTTTTTGGTTATTTTCTTTAATTCTATCTAATAGACACCAAAAATTATAATCACTAAAATGTAAATACGCGCGATCGTGCGTGTTTGTGTGTGTTTATAAGCCTGTCGGTTTTCCAATACACCACAGTTTTTAGTTTTCCGTAATGAATTACCGCATTTAAATATAAACCAAAGGCTGAGTTTGTTTTTGAGAAAAATTTGGATTAATATAGGTGAGTAATTGCCTGAAATATTAAAACTTCCATCAAAATGTTTATTCTTTATATTAGGCCTAATATTTAGTTTAGAGCAGTGACACTCATCACAGTTCATAGATAAATATTTAGGTGGATGTAGAGAAATTAACAATTAAGAGTGGGAGTTTATACAAATATTAAATTTTGTTTGGACTGTCTTGAAATCATTTTGTCTTAATGAAATATGGTATGTAACTTTTAAATACGAAAAAAATAAGCTGAGTTCGTTATTGAGACAAATCGAATGAAAAGGATTGGGGATTAATTGAATGGTGTAGTATTTAGCTTGGGATATGAAACTAAACCAAGATTTGTTTATTTAGTGGTAGATATATTTGATATGAGATAGAAAATACAAATAATCAACAATAATATAGAGGAATTCGCTTAGTTTACCCCTGCGTGTCGGTATAGAGAAAGTTTGTCTATGTTAGATGGATATCGGTGTGGAGAATATACATTTTCAAGCAAGAACAATTTTTGTCTTGTCATAAATTTTATTAAGAGGAACTCGTTGTTATGCCTTGATCAGGTGATGAGTGACGCTGTGTCCCTCCACTCTCCATGTAGTATACTACAAATACACAAGTGTACGATGCTCTTGCCGACATTATAGCGTCCGTCTTAATCAAGCACTTAGCGAGCTTTCAGCATAAAAATAAATAAAGAAAATAAATAAAGACAAATTATGGGGTGAAATAAGTAATAATTATTGTTAGACAGAACATTGTAACAAAATAGCAATGAATGATGTTTAATTAAATTTCAACCAATTATATGCAAAGCATTAATTAAACTTTGATGCAAGTCGAAAAAAATTGTAATAATAAATCAAAAACTTATAAAACACGTTGTTAACATAATTTATCTGTAATGGGAACTACTAATATGGGTATATATTTAGCCTTAAACTATTTTATTTTAAATGAATATCACTCAATTGTCAAATAATCTATTACTATAACAAGTAATTTTTGTTTCAAAATAAGGGTTAGCCTCCCTTTCAACCACTTAGGTTCATGGTGAGAGGGGTTATTTAGCCATCCAATTTTAAACATCCATGGCTCAGGACGAGCTTTTGAATATCAATAAAAACTCTCTCAAATTTTGTCTGATGAAATTCTTCAAATACATAGTGAATTCCTTAGAAAAATTTGTGCCTCAAATCATCAAAATTTTAGTTATTGTAGGGGGAATCTATATATCTCAGAAACCACCCAGGAGTAAGCATAAGTTTGGAAAAATAAATCTGATGTTCACACCACATGACTTATTTGATCGCCAACTCCTCACTGCTCTGATGGAAATACAACCATCCGGTATAACAATGCATACCATAACATACATACAACAAGTACCCGGTATCTTTTAGGCTATGGGATCGGAACATTTCAAATATGCGTCGGTCCTATTTGGAAGAAATGAAGAGGACTGAGAGTCATTAAATGCCTCTCTCACTCTCTCTCTCTCTCTCTCTCTCTCTCTCTTTCTCTCTCTCTCTTTCTCTCTCTCTCTCTCTATATATATATATATATATATATATATATACGTGTGGTATGTGTGTACATACATTCGTGGGTGTACGTATGAAAGTGTCAATCTAGTGTTAATTTATGTAGATGTATTATATGTAAATGACCCGATTCAAATATTATTTAAAAGTGTAATTCAATAGAGTTAATATTTTTTGATGGAGGATGGGTTTGTATGAGCACCAATGTATAAACTACTGATATCCATAACATAATCAAATACCTACACTAAAAAAGTATATTATAATCAAATTACAAACTATTATTGTATATTTATCGTTTTCTCTCGTGAGAAGAGAAATATTTTACTTTTTCTTGAATATATTATATATGGATACTCCACCTGCACAAAATTTATCCAATTTCCAATATATTCAACATTCATTTCTGTAAACTACTAACATTTAACGCTCCATCCATTCATTAGTAGCAATTACTATCACCAGTAAAATACTAAATTACTAAGTCACACGTTATTCTCCTGAGTATTTCCTTAGTTTACTAAGCTCCAACGTGAACAATCGATTGACGAAGCTCAATTTCAATAAAGCAATATATTATATTATAGAACAATAATGATAAGAAGTATTAGTAAATATAAGGTACACACACAGAAACACTACCTAAAAGAAACATAGCGACCATTATTTATAGATTAATTTTAGGTAAAAATAGCTAGCATTCTGGGACATGAATCACTACATTATTTGGGCAACGAGTCCTGAAGTCCATACTCAATATCTCTGAGGAATTTTGAAAATATTTCTATTTTTCACTAAAATTTAATAAAATAAAGATATCCATTAAGAATTTTTTTATTCTGTTCCCTTGCACTAAAAATTGCTAAAATTTACGTGGGATTAAATACCACAAAAAAAAAACTTATTGATATCCATTAAGTTCCCTTTCATGTTATAACAAAAAGTCCGCCATACATAAGCTGTTTACACTAAGTCAATATAAAGTTTCCTATATTTCTCTGACGATTGACACAAAAGTATTTTACCTTATAGGCCACAAAGAGAGTAATGTGAAAGATGAGACCACATTGGCTAGCTCTAGTGTGAACATCCTGAACGGGTGGGAGTGGGGTGATGTAAGGACTCCACCTTCTTAATTATATACGTAATTAAATATTTACCCTAGTATACGTTCCTCTCAAATTTTTATAAAACATAAATGTTGAAAAAATAAATTATAAAAAAAAGGTTCAAAAATGAATAAACTTCTTCGTAAGATTTATATATTTTAAGTTTTTATAAATGTTGGTCTTTCTTTAAACTCTCTCATTTGATATCAGCCAAAAATGAATGTATTCAACCAATTTCATAGACAACCTAAATTACAAATTTAGTTTGTATATTGTACCATATTCCGGGAAGAAGATTATTAACGGTGATCAATATATCAATTGAGTTTCGGTTCCGTTGGAAAGGATTTATAAAATTTAGTCTTGCATTAAAAATTTAAAACCATCATTTAATTTTGTAAGCCAAGCTTGGCAGAATCCATCGTTGAAGATGGCTTCTATTATAAGCTAAAATATTGCTATTGAAGTTAGTAATTCAGTTTAATTTTATCAAACAAAAACTTTTTTTTTATTAAATCCTTTCTGCCCACACCTGAACTATTGATGCACTTATATTCTATTTCACACTTGGATTACACACTTAAAAGAGAGAATCTATTGAACTTTTTCAGCTAATATATATAGTAATCAAGAACAGCTGGGATAGAGAGTGCAGTGAACACACAAAAAGAAAAAAAGAGTTAAATTTTCGGGGATTTCTGGCCCTTCGTTAGTGAGGAGTGAAGAGATACTGGTACTGCGGAAAGGACTGGTACTGGAGAAAAGGGAAAACAGTTGGGAATTCTCTGATCCTCTTATTGTTGATAATTGTCAGGTTCTAAGGTGGCTTTGAGAATGTCGATATAGGCGCACTCTCTCGTCTTCAGTTGCAAATCTGAAGCCGCGTCGGGAAGTTGTTCAATCACTTGGACTTGGAAAACGTCATTAAATGACTCTGACCATGCCTTGTTATGAGAAGAGGAGACTTGTGGTTCTGATCAGGATGCTTTGTGGTTATTATTTCTGAGATTTAGGGGCGTAGTTCATTTTCCTATGTAAAAAGCAGGAAAGAAATTGCATTGAAGCAGGAATACACAATTTTTGTATGTGCATGTTGACGAAGAATGAGTGGGTGTCGGAACAGGAGAACGTGTTGCCAATTTTTATAATGGGACAGAATAAGCATCTGCTTTCGTTGCAAGGCCAAGTACCTTGTTTTGGCATATTTTGGTGTGAGTTGCACTCTCTATCTCACCTTTTCTCGATTACTATATATATACACACACATATGTGCGGGTGTGTCTGTCTCTAATTGAACACTCTACAAGCTACTACCTAGTTTCAGTTTTCTCAATAAAGATTAAGCTTTTAAATGCAAAAGACCTATAGAAGTGGGCGATTACCTGGTATGTCAAGAGTAGGTACAAAAGATTTATTCCGTGTAACGAGCTTAATATTTAGTTTACGACAGTGAAACTCAACGTAGATTTATTTATTGATAAATGAAATATTTTAGGACCTACATTGTGAAATTGAAATATTTGGACTAAGGAGATTGCCTCAATGGTAAATTTAAATTTTACGGTCTAGAGCCATCTGTCAGATATTTATCTGAATGAAATTGTTCATGTTGCATTTGCGACGAATTGAATGAATAGAAGCGGAGGATTAAAGCGAGTAAAATTGTTTTTTCGATGAACCTAACAATTTTACAAGTTGAGGGAGATTTGGGTACAAGACAAAAAGTTATTATACAAATGAACATGTATAATGTAAGAAAGAATTATCTTTTTAAGCCCCTTCTGAAGTGCCCGTCACTGAAGTATCACTTTCATGGATTCTTAATGTATTATTTTGTACAATATTTTAAAAATCCTAAATGTAAAGTATAAACTTTTGATATTGATAAGTGACTAAAAAAAATGTAAATTTTCTTTTTGTGCCCTCCTGCTTCGATTTGAAACAAAAGCAAATCAACACTCCCCTTATTCATTGGACTTAATTTCGTTCCGCCAAACAGCGCGACCTACAGATTCACCTATCAGTTGTACCCATCCACCCACCTTCAGAAACCATAGAATCAAAATTTTATCACTCATCAGTTCAGGCTATCATGAAACGTCATGACATGATGAAAGCTTGATTTAAAGTTTTTCATGCCCTATTTATAGGAAAAGCATATTTCTGATATGTATTCTTAAATTGGTTTGAGAAAAGTAAAAAAAAAAAAATTAAATATATAAAAATATAATAAATTAAAAAAAAAAAGACAATAAAAGTATGAGAAGCAAACTTAAGAATATATATTACAGATATGTATTAAAAGTCGTTACCCAAGGCCGTAAGTTTCATTAATAGGGCTTGGTTTCTTTATATTCCCACCCTTTGCTTCCCTCCGGTACAACCAATATTCCTTCAAGTCAAAAATTCATAAGGATTTAATACATAGGCTTTAAATAAATCCTAAGGTTGCCAGGGTAGCTCATGGGATCCGAACACTTCTCTGACGTTGGACCGTCTGACACCGCCCTAGACAAGCTTCAATCATAAAAATAAAACTTGTCCTGAGCTATGGATATTTAGAATGGGGTGGCAGCCTGTAGATAGCACACCATCCCTCAATGACCCTAAGTGATTTGATAGGGAGGCAAACACTTATAAATAATAACTAAATCCTACCTTCTGTCAAAATATGTTCTCAATGGAGTGGCATTTTGTTAGTTTCACAAAGTTTTGGCCATAGAACAGAGATCCGAATATACTAATATGCTAAGGACAGTCGACAATATGGAATAAGCTATAAATTAAGTATAGATGTTTTAGGAACCATACCCTAGGGAGTTCTGTGTCGAGCAGATCCTCGACTAAGGGTATCGTTCTATTAAATCTGAACACTTATCTGACACTCCAAATACAATTATCATATCATAAAGTGCAACTGATGAATCCTTATCAAGAAAGAAAGATGTTTTGAACCATCTACCCCCTCCCTAATCTATTTTTTTTTTAATATTGATTATAAGTTATCCTTCAAAGAATGTTGATAAGCATTTCTGTCATTTGAGTATCTTATCACGTAAATGAACAATTGCAAATAATGTGACAAGAGACACCTTATCAGATCATAAATAGGACGTCGACTTCGAAAAAAAATACTTATAATAATGTTTAATAATCATCAGAACCGAATCAAAACTCTCAGTCAAAAGTAAACACAATATTTATATTCACAATTTAATTGAAAGACAATAAAGTGAACCTTCCTTTTAGTTTGTCTAAATCTTTAACTAGATTAAAGTCTTTAATTGATTTGTACAACCTGAGATTATCTATTAATAGAGTGTTTTTGGTAAGGTACATTCATATTAAAAAAGATAATTTTGGACAAATACGAATGACTCATTGGTATCCTATGGCTTTAATTTTAAATGCATTGCAACAAAAACTCTTAAGTATAACGAATGAAGTACAAATAGTTTTAGGCCTCTGGATTTATATTTGTAATCTGACAATCATGATTTTTCAACTTTTTTCCAATATATGTCCTTCTTATCCTAGGATAAGGAGAATATGGGTGCCAGATAGTCTATCGCGGGTTAGCCTGGGCTCCTCTCTGACGTTACGTCCCGGGATAGACGAGCAAGGACCCCATCAAAATTATAGTGTATGAAATATGTGCAGAATAATTTTTTTTAAATAAATAGTTATATATAATTAAATTATTTATATTTAATATTCTGGGTTACATTGTGACAAATTTAATATTTTGGCCTCTTAAGATTTGTAATAAAACTGCTGAATCCAGATTGTCAATAACTCCCATTTTCCCGATTTTACTCATTAATACGACTCTTAATGAGTTTTAGAAAAATAAATTATTTTTCTCATTAAGGAATTTATACCTTATGTTTGCATTAAGGATCGTTGTGCTATATTTCATTTTAAAAAACCTGATGTGTGGTCTATAGAACACAAAAAATGTCCTAACCTGTCCAAGGTGCATAGTTATTAGATTAAGAAAAATATGGAAAAGTATTTTTTTAATATATTACATGAGAACAACCTCTAAAGGTAAATTTCTTTTGAATTCGCTAAAAAGAATAATAAATGACCTCCGCCGCCAAACGGAGTACAGATTTTTTTTTTTTTTTTTTCCAATGGTATGATGTTTGAATGTTTTTTAAAAATATCCGACTTCCAGAGGGAACTTTACCAGATTAGCAGTTAGTCATTACACATACCTTTAAAAAAGCTTTCATTAATTTGATAGAAGGATATTATGGCAACACAAGAAGGAAGTCAGTTTGGAATCTATTCCAAATCCTCTCGGCTCCAGTAGACATATTGGAGATTGGCTTAAATTTGATTGTTTGAGCGACTAAACATGTTTATGTGGTATGGATATCCTGATTTGCATATATATGGCATGATTATGGACGTGGAGATTACAAGAAGAGCTCGAGGACAGACCTAGATCCGTTGCCAGCTGACGAGGCGGCCTTGGCCGTCAGCTGGAGTCCTCTCCAGTCTTCAGTAAGCCAGCATGCCCCCCACTGGAAGGTTCATCCTTGGTACCCTCCTCCTCTACCTCCTGCGATCTGGTAAGCACTCAACTCCAGACATCTGTGAAAATGTAATAAAAAATCAACAATGTATTTCCTTTTCGGCCAAGACAATCAGTTGTTAAGCATTTTCTGGAAAGCAAAATTTTCTCTAAAATAATTCTTCTTTTTGGGTTGTATCAAGAATAGTCCTAGGCTGTTTTCGCTATTGCCATTAATTAATTATTTTTAATTCACTCATGCTATGAAAATTTTTAACCATACATTTTCAAAAAAAAAAAAAAAAAAAAAAAATTACACTATGGTCAGTGATTTAACAAGTTTTCACTTCTCAAGACGTGAGTTACATTGAAAATTATTATAATTATTAAATGTAAATAGTGAAGTTCACGATTTTTAAAAATTTACTTGTAAATAAAGTTTTCTCAAACTCATTTCTTATAAGATCTTAATTAATTCGAGTGATTTTGTGACTTAGATCTTGGAGGTATTTCTAGAGGTATCAAGTTTCGATATGGAGAGTAAAAAACCAAGTTAGTTTTCCCAAACGGTTCAGTGTCATTTATTTAACTAAATAACTTCCTTTTTTCTTAAACGTAAAGTATAATATCTACTTGAACCACCTGACAGCAGTAACTTATATTTAAGCTACATGATTTTTAGAATGCTTTTATTTCTTGTGTTTATCCAAATGAACTACAATAGAATCTCCAAATATACAACAATTTTTTGATAGAAAATAATAATGTAACAAGATAAGTTTAACTTCTTTTAGTTAAAATGTTATCTATCCCTCACGTAAAATTCTGTATTTTGATAGCGATTACTGGGGGTCAAGTGGTTCGAGGAAAACAGAAAAAAATTCATATCAGCTTTAATAAATAAAATAAAAACACTCTTGAACTTTAAAACATACTTTTGAATATTTAATAAGAATAAAGATAGAGACGAGAGTTAATGCATTAAGAATAAATTAAACAGTATCAAGGCGACTATGTGTAAACAAATAAATTATTATAAAAATTCAACAGTAATAATAAACAATTTAACTTTAAAGTCGCAGTAATTGCAAAATATAACATAACATTTATGCTCTTTATTTTATGAATACCCGCCACTCGTTTCATTTATATAAAATATTAAATGATAATAAACTTAGTCTCTCTGATTAATATGAATTCATTTTAACCTCTTAAGTTGAATATGAGAGTAAAACATATTAACAATTTATCCTTTGCTACTGACTCACTTATTTAATGACTTCCCATAAAATAAAAGTTACATTTCTTCATATATATTCCAATTTTTAGAATGGTATATAAACATTTTTACTAGTTAATGATTATTTGTACACATAGTATGATCAACTACATGTACATCTGAACATTAACTAGTACAAATATTTATATACCATTCTAAAAGTTCGAAAAATTGTTTCAAGAGATTTAAAAACCAATCAATCAAATTTAATTGATGTTACACAAAGTATACTTTAAATACTGTATATAAGTTTAAGTATATTTTCTGCCCAAATATAACAACTTCGGTCAGCATCGTTTTAGTCTATCATTTTGTCCTATATAATGAAAATTTTTTTTTTTTTTTTTAAACTCATATAATACAAAAAAAAAGTCTACAGTATTTTAAATAACATAATTTAATAATAAT
>KZ806903.1:187859-198708 GCA_000696205.2 Oncopeltus fasciatus | reverse complement strand
CAGATCTTTGTTAATTAGGTGTATATGAGTAAGGTTCGTGTGACCTATCCGCATACGGGTCAGTATTACCTCTTCTCTTCTATTCCCACGGATGGAGGTGTTCCATTCTTTTGTGGTGTTTTTTATACTCCGCAGTTTGTTGTGTGCTGGTTCTAGCATCCATGCATTTTCCCAGTCTTGGAGTGCCATTTTCCTTAGCCAGTTTTTAAGGTCATCTGGTTCGAGGATACTTAGAGGAGGTTCGAACATACCGGCTGCTTCCTTTGCAGCTTTGTCTGCCTTTTCGTTTCCTGGAATTCCAACATGTGAGGGAAGCCATATCACATTATATTATTGCAATTCTCTATTATACTAATTTCAATTATTATTGTATTCTCATGACATTGTATTTCGACAGCCCTGAAGATGGCTTACAATGTAAGCCGAAACGTTGGCAGATAATCCTTTATTAAAAAATACATATTTTAAATTTGTGTTTTTTGGATCTATCTTGACCGAACCCCAACTAAAATCAGCTTAATCCTTTATGTAATAATATAAAATAAATACAAGGGAGTTAGATTTTTTTTTAAATCTTGCTATCTCAGCCGGTACTCGAACCAGGGTCTCCTCTTTTCAAGGCAAGTATGCTGGCCACTACACCACCGAGGCAGTATAGATAATCTCTCCAGCTCCCCGCACTTAACTCTAAATCCCCGGGTAAGACGAATATATCGTCTTGTACTCGAAGGAGCTCACATTTACGGCTACTTGTTAGAATCTCGTTTTTTCCGATATTTCTTTTTTAAATAATGATTTTCATTGTGGTATTTAATCTCACGTTAAATTTTCTACAAGAAATGCAAGGGAGTTAGAATAAATTTGTAATAATATTTATCCGTTTCTCAACGCCCTAACAAACATTTTAATTAATTTATAAATATTTTATTTGGTTATGGTTTTTTATCCCACGTAAATTTAGTGTAGAGGGAATTTAATGAGATATCTAGCGCGTCCTGGTAGCATAACTGGTAAATGCACCGGCCCGGATAGTAGGAGATCCCGGTTCGATTCCTGGTTGGGGCAGATAGATTTTTTTTATTCTATTCCCTCTCATTAATTGTTTAAGATTGTAATTACTATATCCCACAACCCGGAAGCCATATGTTTACAGTAAGCCACGCCATTATCCTGTCGATTCTACCTATTGGAAACAAATAACAAATCCCGACATGTTTACAAGTAGAGGTGAACCACCCGTGATGGATGTGTGGCAACACTCGATTGAGGCCATTTTCAGCCTTTGTACCTCCTTGGCCGGCAGTAAAAGCCCAATTACAGCTGAATGGCTCGCTTCAATGGATCACCACTATTCAGCTCACAATCTTTTGTGATCCCTATCTCGGTGGTAGAGAAGTAGTCGACTATCCAGTCAGTTGAGTTGGTTAACAAGTGTTAAACGCAAAACTGTTACAAAGGGAAGAATTATTTTCATAAAATCAAAATGTATTATTACTATTTCAACGGCACCGAAAGAACATTTAATAAAAAATGAAATATTGAAAAAGTGGGAATCACAAGAAGAGTTTTTTTTTTAAATATTTGCCAGCCATTTTTTTTTTAATTATCTGCCGACGTTTCGGCTACATTGTAAGCCATCTTAAGGGCTGTTGAAATACATTGTCATGAGATTACAATAATAATTTACAATATTATAATATAGAATTGCCATAATGTAATATGATATCAAAAGTATGAGTGAAGTAAGCTATGTAAAAGAATTCAACATGCAGAATACAAACTATTAAAAAAATTAAAACATTAATTGACCAACACCTACCTATCATGAAGACTAGAGAGACGCCCTGTCCCTAACTTTCCATTTTCATGACTGAGTGGAAAAAATACTTTATGAGAAAGACACCATGGGTGGTGGAAGGGTAGGGGGGGGGGGAAGGTAAGAGGCGGAAGGTACAAAGGGAGAGCGGCCTGTTTCAAAAGGGGGCAATAAAAGGACACAAAAAAAGGAAGGAAATAAGTAACTTTTGGAATTGGGAAAAATGTTTGATAGGTTTATTTTGAAGGAGGGCTAATGGTTTTTAAGGATGTTGTAAATGTTTGAATAAGTTAAAGAAATTTGTTCTATGTTCGTTCTGCCGTTAACTGGATTGTGTTGTAGTTAATGTGAACGGATTCAGATAAAAAGCGTTTGTGTTCATGGGGTTCAGTGGCTTGTCCAATAGTCAAATGACATTTAAAAAAAAAAATTACTAATGAAAACTGCCCTCACTAAACATGTCTTTTCACGAAGAACACATATTTGACTTCGAACATAACCATTCTTTCCACTGAACCCCATGAACACAAATGCCTTTTAGCTGAAGCCGTTCACACCAACTTACAACACAATCCAGTTAACGACAGAACGGCCAAAGAACCCCTTCTAAGCTCATTGCAGTCCGGTCTGATCTTCAGGAGTTATTTTCATTCCTCAGACAAGGCGAGAGTGGTGTATACCGAGAAAGAGGTGTACCTCCCTTTCGGACGGTCCGGGATCCTGGACTGTCATGTCGCGGCCAACCCTCCACTACTGAAGTTAAGATGGGAGAAAGATGGCTTCCTCTTCGATCCTCCTAATGTGCCTGGGGTATTCAACAAGAGAAATGGCTCGCTCTTTTTCAACAAGGTAATTTTTTGTTATTATCTAATGACATATAATATATTAGGATTAGGATTAGGATCAGGTTATAGGGCGTTCAACATCATGGTTATTACGCCCTGACTGTTGGGTTAATTAAATATTTTTATGTATGCCTGTTTCTCTTAAAATGCACATAAGTTTGCCTACATTGGATTCATGGTTTGCTAGGGATGCCGACAGTTGTCTTGGGAGGTTTTTGCATGTAAATAGATTAGTGTAATATGGGCATTCCTCGATGAAACGTTGAACGCTCATTTGAGAGCTACATTTAGGGCATATTGGCGGTTGATCTTTAGTGATTGGGTAAGATTGGTGTGACCTATTCTAAGTCTGGTTAGTACGACTTCTTCTCTTCTGTTCTCCCAGTTCGATGTGGACCACTTCTTAGTGGTGTTATTAATTCTTCGCAGTTTATTGTTGGTCGATTCGGACTTCCAGAGAGTGTCCAGTCCAAATAAGTTTTTCTTTTAAGCCAAGTCTTGACCTCTCTGGGTTCTACAATGTTTGTGTAGAAATGCTGTCATTGTTTTCAAATTTATTTATATTTTTTTCTTCGCTCAATTATAATTTTTCGGGATGTAATGCCCTTTATCAAGGGAAAAACAAAATTTATTGACCACAGTTAAACTTTATTATAATATTTTAAATATATATTTATATTNTTTTTTTTTTTGGTTATATTATTGTTTTTCTTTTCTTTTAAGGTTGCTATTAGACTATTTTTGTATTAAATTAAGTTCTATTATAGTATTACTAACATTAACTTTAAACATTTTGTCTAATTCTCAATAAAATAAAGACCAGGTTACTTATCTGGGCATTTTTAGTGCACACTATTTTTATTTACGGTCAATTTAAGAAATAATATTTTAAATCATACATAAAATAAAATTATAAAAATTTTAAAATTTGATATTTTTCTTTCTGGATTGTGACGGTATCTCTCTCCCTATCAGTATAAAACCGTTTTCATGCAGATTTTGATATGCAACTTTTGAGTTGTTTCAATTTACTTTTTGATTTAAAGAAATATCGACGGTGTAATTTATTTCGAATTATTAATTAAATAATAAATGTATTATAAATTAGAGAAAAATGTCTAATTAAGTTAATAAATAAAATATAAGTTAACTAAATGTGTAATGTAATTGTTTCAAATCAATTTTTTTTTTTTTATTGTTTATTATTTTGGTATTTTTCAATTTATGTCAGCTTAATCTCTTTAGAGAAGATTCAATTGAATCCGCTTACCTTATTGGCTTCTGTAAGTTTATGATGAATCCCATTTTTCACCATTCCCAGGCGAGGAAGATAATTCCAGGTGGTGTTTGGAAAAATATTAAATTTTAAAGCCACCTCTAAACAACTTTGGCAAGGATTGAACTCAATTATTTGTTCGAACTTACTCTAAATCAATGAATGATCTTTGGCCGGTCCAAGCGAGTATCATCTGCAAGTGTCTCATATCCTGCAAAAAATTTGGCTTAATAAAATTATGCCTTCCGCTAGGAAAGGGCATATTATCAAAAACAGAACACATTTTTTTGGGGGCGTGTTAAGTCGCTTTTAATCCGATTTTATACTCATAAAAGAAAATTTACATAATACTTTGTTTTTATCGTTTCTTCTTCCGGGTTGGACCGTGTCAAATTGTTGTTATTTGCCGAGCTTTCGCACATCATGTGATCTTTAGGGCTGAAAAGAGAATGAGATGGACCGTCCAACCAAAGGTTATAAATATTATAACCAAAGCTCCAACCCGGAAGAAGAAACGATAAATACATCTGACGACCGTCGAAGCCTACGTGAACATATAAAACTTAGTTTCCACAAGAATCATTTTTGACTAGTCAGTTTGAACGCTTAAAGAAGACTGAATTAAAATTAACCCCTCTTTTCATAAAGAATTAGCATTTCTTTGCATATTTGAGAGTTCAGTTTTGAATTTATTGGAGAACAAAGGCTCTAGAATAAGAATAGAAATCATAAACTTTAAAAACGATAGGTGCTTTTTGAATGGTCTGATATGTATGTGTATGTTTGGGCCAGATATATGTAAAATGTTGCATACATATGTAAAATGTTGCAGGTAGACGAGAGCCATGGTGGCGAGTACAGCTGCACCCCATATAACGACCTGGGCACGATGGGCCCCTCGTCGGGTATCAAGGTGGTGGTACAGCACCCCCCGGTCTTCACTCTCACCCCCCACAACATGTATCTCAGGCGGACGGGGGACTCTGTCCACATACCCTGCGAGGCTCTTGATGGCGATGCGGCCCATCGCCCCTCCATCATATGGTTCAAGGTAAATACCCAACCTGCCGACACTGGCTCTGTACCAATAATTTTCAACGCGATATCACTCTTACTACAGCGGTATATCACTTGCTACCGAGATAGGGTGCAAATTATATTTACAGTGAGTATTTTGTTTTAATTAGCATAACCTTAGCTCCTTAGCATCCTCCTTAGCAATCTTCTTTAGCAATCCTCCTTAGCATTCCTCCTTAGCAATCCTCCTTAGCAATCCTCCTTAGCACTCCTTAGCATTCCCCCTTAGCATTCCTTAACATTCCTCCTTAGCAAATCCTCCTTAGCATCCTCCTTAGCAATCCTTAGCATCCTTAGCAATCTTCCTTAGCACTCCTTAGCATTCCTCCTTAGCAAATCCTCCTTAGCATCCTCCTTAGCTTTCTTTAGCATTCCCTTAGCAATCCTCCTTAGCTATCCTTAGCAATCCTCCTTAGCACTCCTTAGCATCCTCCTTAGCCTTAGCATCCTCCTTAGCATTCCCTTTACCTTAGCATCCTCCATAGCATCATCCTTAGCATCATCCTTAGCATCCTCCTTAGAAATCCTCCTTAGCATTCCTTAGCAATCCTCCTTAGCATTCCCTTAGCATTAGCAATCCTTACCTTTAAATTTTGTTTTAATTTCTTAAACATTTTAAAATATTGATGTTTATCGTTATATCAATTTTTTGATTTGGAGCAGAGAAAACTAATTAAAATTTTAATTTAGTTGTGGTGTATTATCTCAAGTAAATTTTAAACAATGAATGCGAGGGAATAGAATAAAAAATGTATCTGTCCCAGCCAGGACTCGAACCTGGATCTCCTGCTTGCCGGGCCGGTATGTTTCCATTGCACTCCTGGGACGAGCTTAATTGTTTAAAATTTACGTGGGATAATAAACCACAACTAAATTAATATTTATAAAAAATAAAAAAAAGTAAATAACGAGGGTCATTTAAACAGCTTGAAAATGTCAGCTCCTCTGAGCATAAGACGATATATTCGTCGCCCAAGGAGGTTGGACTTTCGNTAAATTTTAAACAATGAATGCGAGGGAATAGAATAAAAAATGTATCTGTCCCAGCCAGGACTCGAACCTGGATCTCCTGCTTGCCGGGCCGGTATGTTTCCATTGCACTCCTGGGACGAGCTTAATTGTTTAAAATTTACGTGGGATAATAAACCACAACTAAATTAATATTTATAAAAAATAAAAAAAAGTAAATAACGAGGGTCGATAAATAGCTAGAGAATGTCAGCTCATTCGAGCATAAGACGATGTATTCGTCTCTCTCTTAGACTCTCGCTAGTGTGTTGGGAATTTAATAAGATATCTAGCTCGTCCAGGTGGTGTAATGAAATTATAGCGGCCCGGCAAGCAGGAAATTCAGGTTCGAGTCTTGGCTAGGACAGATAGATTTTTTATTCTATTCTCTCGCATTAATTGTTTAAAAGTAATTAAAGTTTACGTAAATCACCAGCATAAAGAAGAGATGAAATCCTGAGAGACAGAATAGTGGAACACATACTAGCTAAACAAATGAGGATTGAGACACTCTAAAGCATTTGCTAAACTGCGTGAAACAAGGTAAAACACTACTTTTATCTGCAAGGGAAGGATTTGAGACTCGGGTATCCCCTCAATAACGTGGGCATGGAAGAAGGCGATGTTCCTATACATGAGCTTGCTGAGTACATTTTTCAGCATTCAGTGACTGCGAAGCAATTTCCAACAAAGGACAATAATTATCATAACTTCTATTATCCGTCTTCATTGGATTCTGCAAACCAAATCCAGAAGGAGGATTGCATAGAAGGAGGATTGCATAGAAGGATAGAAGGATAGGCGAGCGCTTTCGGACATTGTCCATCCTCGTGGCCGAATACATGTGTCCACTGTCACTGTCTGTATTCAACTGCGTGTGTATTCTCATACAGACAGTGACAGTGGACACATGTATTCGGCCACGAGGATGGACAATGTCCGAAAGCGCTCGCCAACAGAAGATGGTTTGCAGAAACCAATGAAGACGGATAATAGAAGGTATGATAGTTCTATATTTCTATATGCATTGGTAGGGATAATAACCCTTTAGATTATAAAGACAATAATTCTCGGACTGATTAGGCCTAGCGTAATTGCAGGAGCTGATCCCACAAACCTTTTCCCTGGTTTTGCTGTTATGACTGACTGGGGACTGTGTCGCAAATAGACCAAAGTGCTCAAGATGTCCTTAGGCGGCCTACAGCCCAACTCTAATTGTAACTATAATGATAATGACGAATACACGCAGAAAAAAACATATATATGCCCACACTTTATTATTATTGAAAAATACATATTATAGAATGTTTCCTGATAGAACAATATATATATAACATCTGACGACCGTCGAAGCCTACGTGAACATCNTTTTTTTTTTTTTTTTCTTTTCCAAATTTACACACACAGCAAGATGTATGTGCGAGTGTACATGTGTGTTGAATATTTAATATTTAGATTATGCCTTTCTCCCTTCCCTTAAGATTTATAAAAGAATACTCTCTTACTTCATATATTTTTATTCAAATTACAATTTATACTTCCGTAGGATTTGAATAACTTTAGTTTTCGTCACATGTAAATATTCAATGTTTTCCGAACAAAGTCTTATATTTACAAATGTGTTCGCGTTCGCGCTTAAGTGTGTGTGTGTGGAGAAATCGGAACATTTAAGAATTGGACTAGCTATCACAAGTTCATTTAATATGAATAACGATTTATTAAATTATAAATGTTTAGTAATCGGTTTAGGTTATGCATTAGCTGAACGAATTTTCTATCTCTTCTTCTATAAGTTTTTCATCTGAATTTTATCCTTGTAAAGACTGTCATTCTAATGTGCATTAATAAACTATTCGCAGTTAATAATTGAGGAGAACATTCTTTAGAGGTAGGGAAATTTTGTTGGGAGGTTGATCCAAAAAATATAATTTTTAAAAAATGTGTATTTTTTGGATCAACCTTGACCGAACCCCAACATAAATTCTCTTCGGTGAAAAACTTCTCCATTCCATCTTTATAGCTTTTTTAAAAATAATTGTGTATACATGTTCACGTAGGCTTCGACGGTCGTCAGATGCATTTACCGTTTCTTCTTCCGGGTTGGACCGTGTCAAATTGTTGTTATTTGCCGAGCTTTCGCACATCATGTGATGGAAGAGAAGAATCTCTTTTCAGCCCTGAAGAAGCCATCAAATGATGTGCGAAAGCTCGGCAACTATCAACAACTTGACACGGTCCAACCCGGAAGAAGAAACGGTAAATACATGTGTATACATGTTTTCGAATTTACAAAAGAAGTTTTCGAAAGCTAATCAAAGTCGAATAAAGACGAGATAATAAGTTTTCTTTTCCGGAAATATTGTGTGTTGGGTAATTATAGTGGATTCTGCAGTCATAATTAACATTTGTTACTCAGCGAAAGCATCATGATTGGTTGAATGAAGCGTGATTGATTGTTTTCTGACCCCCCCAAACACACTATACATATGGATATTAGTGATAAGCAATGCATGAAGTGTCGAACCCTTTCCTGGTGAAAACTGATGTGTTGCGATGTGTGTGGGTGCTGTTCGCAGAAAGACGGTAGCCCTCTTCCGGAGCGAGCCTCCATGGTCGGCGGTAACCTCACGATCTCGGACATCAGGGAGACGGACCGCGGCCAGTACCAGTGCGTGGCTTCGAACGCAGCAGCCACGATCTCCGCGGACACCGAGCTGCTCATTGAGGGGGCCTCGCCTCGCGGCCCGTCCGAACTCACCGGCAACTCGACCTATACGTCGGTGTCGCTGTCTTGGAGGTCCGCTTCTCCGGCTGTCTCCGACCAGTACTCTGTCTGGTAGGCTGGACGCCATTCTCTTTACAGTTATACATCTCTTCCAAATTACAAATAAAATTAGAGAGTGGATTTGAAGACAGCTCTCATTCTCTATTCAGCCCTGAAGAAGCCATCACAGGATGTGCGAAAGCTCGGCAACCATCAAAGACTTTACACGGTCCAACCCGGAAAAAACTTTACATACATTAGAGTTTTATTTTCCTTCATTTCAGCAGATTTTCCTCTGTGCATGTGCGTGTGTATTTGTCTTTTCGAGTCTAGGTTAGTAATTTTTAATCATGAAACTAATCCGGTATTTCAGCATATTTTTCCAAAAAAAAAAAAAAAAAGATAAATTCGTTATTACAAGCGTTGAGAAATAAATTTATAGAATAAAATAACAATAAAATGCAATTTTATAACGCTTTTGATCTATAAGATTAAAAAAACACAAATTAATGAAGATATTTAAATTTTTTTTTATTAAACTTTTATTTATTTATTACATTCTGTTACATTAAAACATTTTGTTATTTGATCACCACAATGAATTAAAAAAAAAAAAAAGACATTCAATATCAATCACATGAGGAGAGAAGGTGACCAATGACACCACTCTCGAATTATTTACAGATTAAGTCCCCAGGAGGTCATGGGGCCATCTTCGTTTGAGTCGACTCCCCGTCGTAAGGGTTGGAGTTGGAAGACATGGTCTGTGCTAGTGGATTAGGATGGTATGGCAGTTTACTTGATCAGTATTGTAGGCCAATAAGTGTCAACTTCTTTCTTGATTAAGTCATTTTCAGAAATGTAGGCTAAGTCGGAGTCAGCTTATTCATTTACCAAACTGTTGGGTAGAGGAGCCTGTTGACACCACACTGTTAATTTAGGCATTAAGGCCCAGGAGGTCACGAGGCCATCTTCGTTTTAGTCGTCGGGGTGGATTACATTTAAATTAAATAATAATAAAAAACTAAATTCGATATTCGAGGCTTTATATTACAAAGTGTAGAATGAATTCATTTTTAGTAGAAATCAGATAAGAGGGAAGGTGGATCCAAGAAGACCAAAATTATATCATCAATCATCAATTATATCTTCGTTTTAATTTGAAGAAGTTTATAGAACGTAATACGTGAAAAATCCAATTTTCTAAAAAAATACCTTTTACTCTTTTTTTACGAGAAATTATCACAAAATAAGATATTTACGAATCTAATTGGATGGCAAAAACGCTTCCTTCTCGCTCTTCCTCCTGGACTGACGTAAAGACAGATCTAAATGTCTTTCAAATCTTTGCAAAACGAGAATTTAGTGAATCTAATAAATAGCAAGCAATTTTAACTCCTCCGAGTGCAAGACGATATAATCGTCATACTTGGCGGTCAGACTCGGAGTAAGGTGCAGGGAACCAGAAATTATTCTCATATCCAACGGTGGTGTGATAGTAGCACACCCGCCCGAAATGTGCGGGACCCGGGTTCGATTTCCGGCAGAGGTAGAGAATTTTTTTTTTCCAGCTCTCTGTATGATTCAAACAAATAATAAAATTTAGGATTACATTACCACAATTATCATCATGATTTGAATGCCAGGTAGTGGCCTTTTGCCAAAACGAGAGTCTAATAAATAGCTAGCAATTTTAGCTTCGACGAGTAAAAGACGATATAATCGTCATACTTGGCGGTCAGACTCGTAGTGAAGTGCGGGGAACTAGAGATTATTTTCATCTCTCTCGATGGTACAGTGGTAGCGCTCCCGCCCGGAAAGTGGGAGATCCGGGTTTGATTCCCGGCTGAGGGAGTTGGTTTTTTTTTTCTGGCTCCCTTCATTCCAATAGTAATTCAAAATTACTAAATGTCTTTATTTTTCCTCCTATAGCTGTCTCCAGTTTTCAAGGTACAATATACCATTTACTCTCATTTATAAACAATTAAATTAAATATGGAGAATCTGCTTAATTCATGCAGTTCCTGCGAGGTGGACTTTTTTTGTGCCTAGCTCGTGCATAT
>KZ806903.1:168694-181321 GCA_000696205.2 Oncopeltus fasciatus | reverse complement strand
AAAAAAAAAAAAAAATTGATTTTTCATTCAAGTAATGGTCACTCATGGTTTATTAGTTTTTATTAGATAATTAGATTAGATGTTGGAGACAATCACAATAATAGTATTATAATAAGATTTGAAGGGAAGTGGGGAGAGGCTTCTTAAGAGAAAGCTAAAAACAGACTTTTTCATGAGGATTTGATTAGTCGAATTTAAATTCTTCTTAGTTGAATTAATATATGATATTATTTGAAGTTAACTTTAGTTTATCTGAATTTAGGGTGAATTCAAGTAACAGATACTCCATATTATACATTAACATTCTTCATTTCAAGTGGCTGAACTGTCTTCAGGCGTTTCAGACGACCGGCTAATCTACTCTTCCTCTTCCCACACTCTTTACGTTCATTTCCCCCTATGATGCTGTAGAAAGGGGGTTTTATGAATATCACTCCTTTGTTTATAGTAGAGAAAGGACCCATTATTAATTATGGACCATTTTTTTTTTAGTTCAGCTATTCTCGAAAACTCTTTCATAATAAATCATGATCATACACGATGATCATGATTCAAATTTATCTTTCATAATAATTTTCTCATTTAATTAAAGGTTTTTATTTTTTTAGGTAGGCCAGCTGAGTCATCTGCAGGAGCACCCAGGGCTGGACAGATCATTCTAGGTGAGTCTAACAAACTACTTTACTTATGTCTATGTTGCAAAAGCTTTGATGCATTAGATTTTTCAAGTAACATGAAATGATAATAAACAATAAAAAGTTATTCTGCAAATGTATACAATATTTTGTTACATTTTTGCAAATATATATATGATGTATATTTAATTTTTAGAGAAAGAAACTCAGAGCTAAGAATTTTTTTCCTTTTTTTTTTTGTTTTGTTTTATTTTCTCATTATTTTAATTGTTGTTATTTTTTCTTAATTTTTCCTAGTTTTCAGAAGAAAAAAAATACATTTACATTATTTGTGTATCTAAAAATTTAGCTGTTTGTCAATGCTTATAAAAATGTTATTAGTTAATATTTAATTAATGAATATACTTTCTGTTATATAATGTATATTTTAGGGGTTTTCTTGTTTATAAGTTAGTAATTTTTATTTTAAGTTTAGTAATTATTCTTTTCCCTTTATTTTATATTGCTTTATTTTTAGTATTTCTTATTTTACATTTTTTTAACCTTTTTTTTTTATACAATAATAAATATAAATGTAGATAAATTGTACATTGATTTTTATCACATTTTATTGGACATATGTTTGTTAGAAATTTTTTTAAATAAACACGACAACCATAAGAATGAAACAGCTACATAAAAGCTATCTGGGAATTATGGCGGTAAAAATTAATGAGAAAACTATCGGACGTTATTAAGAAATGGTTAGAAAGCGTTTGTAGAATATTTAAGTGTAATATCATTTCGGACAGTCCGTTCCTTTTTGAAAAAACTATAACTTTAAAAATACTGTTTTGAGTTCAAATGTTCTTTTTCAATTTTGTTTGTGTTGTAAAACTCTTCAATTGAAAAACAAATACTAATTAGAAAAAAATAGTTATGTGAATTATACTGATAGTCATTTTCCGATTTTCAGAATATTATTTACAATTTTATTTGTTTAAAAAAAAAGATAAGCCTTTGTTGAGCTGTAAAATAGATCAATTTCACCAAATTTCATAAAATTATGATTTTTGCGCAATAAGAAAAAGTTAGTTTTTCATATTACTTCAAACACTTCCCAATAGCTCCTAAATATTATGTAAGATTTTTTTTTATTTTAACAATGAAATGTTTACCAAATTGAGAACCCATATGGTTTTCTAAAAACATGTGTTGCAGAAGAGGAGAGACCGCAGGGTGTCCGCGTGAGCTCGACTGGGGGGGGCTACCTACTGGAGTGGGAGCCACCAGCCTCAGGGCAGGTGGAGTACTACAGGCTGACTCGGGGCGAAGGGACATTGGGCACATCCCCTGTCATTGTCGACACCACTCAGCCATCATATTTCGGTGAGATTTTTACATATACTTTTTAATTTATGAATTTCAGAGGATATGTGATGCGGGATTGGTCACAGGAGTAAGAAAACTAGACTAAAATGCCGACAGTTAAGGAATATTTATTTCCTTCTTCAGGGCCAACATTATAATAGAACATGACACTTTGTAAAAGGTCAGTCATATAGTAACAATATAAATAATTATTCAAAAATAGTATTTAAGCATTGTTAAAGACTAGGGAAGTAGGTTGCATGAGGACCAGACCCTGGAAGGGGACAATTGAAGGATGCAGATATTTCCTTGGAGGGAAGTTGGCTTACATGGAAATCCGTATAGACCCTTCTAGACTTGCCTCGCCACTTCCACAAAGTTATAAAAGCAGCTCGCCATTGACCACAGAGTCAGTGATTAGTCTCCGTTTATGTCAGATCGCATACCGCAGTGCTTCGAGCTCGTTGTGGCCTCTGGAGAGATGGTAACAGCGAAGTGATAAGTGACAGTGATTAACAAGCTATCTTGAGGCCTCTTTGTTAATAAGCATATTTATTTATTTGGACATATTAATTAATTTATTAGCTGTAAGTAATTTATATTTTCTATTTATTTATTTGTTAGCTATTAACAGCAGTAGGCTGTGTAATAATTAGTAGATNTTCTATTTTAATTTATGGAAGACATTACAGATATTTTCTTGAAAATAGCTCTGATCCAGTCTCCTGGGTCACTTATTATTTTATGAGTTTCTATCCTCCGAGAGAGGTTACCCAAAGACACCATAGGGTAATGAGTAATGGTGGGGCGGATGTCATAATATTAATTAGGAGTCATATATGATACCTAACTCATATTTATCATACCTTCTATTATCCATCTTCATTGGTTTCTGCAAACCATCTTCTGTTGGCGAGCGCTTTCGGACATTGTCCATCTTCTTGGTCGAACACATGTGTTCACTGTCACTATGTGACTGACCACTTATATTGTGTAATTTTCTGTTGAGATTTAGGTCCTGAAGAAGGAATGAAATATTCCAAAACTGTAGGCATTTTAGGCTAGTTTTTTTACTCCTGTGACCGACACCCACAGTTTTTTGAAAACATTTATGAATTTCTTTAAATATCCCATACTTGAACAATAAAAGTTGGATTAAGTGAATTTTCATCACTTCATTATGGAATCACTCATATGCGTTTCGCGTGGGGGCTGAGAACCCTCAGCGCAATTAGGGGACAAAAATCCCATCAAGCTAAAACTGTAAGCAGAACAGATTTCTCATATTTCATTGAAGCTAGACCTATATAAGAGTAAATGACGAATTTTCACTTTTAACCTGGAGGGAATAATTACACAACTGTAGTTATCTTTGTGAAAACATTCCTTAATGAGTTTTCTTTTAACGTTATAGAACATAAATTTTTATAAAATCAGACTTTTCACATACTACAAAAATTTTTGAAAATGAAATAAAATAGAGTACATTATTAGACTCACGTCTGAAAGATTCCTGGGCTCTGAGGATGAGACATTGAGTCTTGAAAGCACTCAGCTTTAATAAAGAAATATCATTATCACCCAGTAGAGTTTAACAGTTTTTTATTCCTAGTTAAAATATAATATTTTGGTTTTCCTCTTACCTACACCCCTTTCAACTAAAAATTAATTGTTTCAAGAGTTTGCCATGAAAAGACTAAATACCGAATTCGGTTTCTATATTTTAGAAATAAGAGAAACCGACAAACACTCGATATAACATTCTTGAATATATTTTTTAATATGAGTTATTGTGAAAAAATTATAGTATGTAAATAATATAATAATATTAAATTTTACTCCTATTTTGTTCTTAATACTAATAATAACGAATACAATAGGATTCTAAATTTTGTTCTTCCTCTAAACCCATTGTCTCCCTGGACCGCCTTTAGCCATTAACAGGCTCATTCAACTGTATGAAAAAAAAAAATCTAATACCAAATTTGGTTTCATTGTTATAAAACTTACGGACAGTAGAGTTGATCTCTACAGATATGTCTGTGATGAAATTCACCATGTCTCACAGTCAGACACCTGAATATTATAGTCAGTCTTTTCAAAGGTATAGTAAGATTTTTAGATTGGTTATCTCTATATTCCTTATCCTTATGTGTCTTGTTTATCATTACCATTTGCCTCTGAATGACAGAAATCTATAGTGTAGGTTATCTATACTTTATGAATGGCATTTAAAAACAGCTAGCTAGAAAAAATTAAAAAAATATGATAAGGATCTCATATTATTTACTCAATTTGATCGATTTTATACCAATACATATATATTGATAATCAATTTTTTTCCCTTTTTTTCTCCAGTACGTGATATACAAGAGGGTGGTGTGTACCACTTCCAGGTGAAAGCCGTAACAGTCAACAACTCAGAATCAATGAGTGATATTTTTATCCTTCATGTTCCGGAATACCAGAAGGGTGCAGTGTCATACATAGTTGCAGTGACTATCGGATTCATTCTTGCCACCGCACTTATATGTGCCTACACAAATCGACTCTACTTGAAAGGACTAGCAATAAAAAAATAAAGACTTAGGAAGTTAAGCATAAATTGGTTAATTTACTATCAATTTGAAAATAGGAATCATCTTAAAAAGAAGTTGATGGAATGAAATTGAATGAGTGGATTTATTATAAAATAGGATCCACTTTATACTGATTGGTCATGAAATAACAAAATTAGAATTTTTTTCTGACTAATTTTCATAAAGAGTATTAATACTACAAAGGTATTTTTGTAATTAAATGCTTATTTTTAACTAGGCAATGATCTGTTTAATACTAAGATAGACTATATAAAGGTCAGTAATTAAATCATTCCATGCCAAAAGGTGGGAAGTTAATATATTTATCAAAATTATTTTTTACATATTTTCTCTATAATTAAGGCTGTTAAAAAGAAGCAGAAAGGGGTGCAAGTGATAAAGTGTATTCAATAATTACGTGTTAAGTCAATGTTTGCTTTGAATAATATTCTTTTTATTATTAAGTAAGAAATAATTTGACCAATGTTCTCTTATCTCTGTCATTTCCTATGGGGCTTTAAGAGACAATCCCACCCTAAGAGCTTATTCTAAATCTTGTACACTGATTTCAGGAGCACCAAGATAACTGCCAAACTCACTTCATAGTGATCTAAATTTAGATAAGTATTAAAACAGAAATTGAGGATATTCCTAAAATGCAAAAAAATAAAATAAATAAAGAGTTAAAAATAAGTTGGTTAGCTTTCTAAAAACCATTTTATACTTTGCACAATATAATAAGTAAATTTTATTAATAATGCAAATTAATTAAAGCCCAACATTATAAAATGAATTACTTATATTTAAAAAATTTAGCCTAATTTAAAAATTTTTTTTAGCGGATCACATAAAGCTGTTCTATTTTAATTTATGGAAGACATTACAGATATTTTCTTGAAAATAGCTCTGATCCAGTCTCCTGGGTCACTTATTATTTTATGAGTTTCTATCCTCCGAGAGAGGTTACCCAAAGACACCATAGGGTAATGAGTAATGGTGGGGCGGATGTCATAATATTAATTAGGAGTCATATATGATACCTCTGAAAACTGAAAATCTATTTTTGATTGTTCCAAAAATTTTAATTTTAGAAATTTATATTTAAAATTTGTATGATCAAAAGGAGTTTGTTGACCATAGATATTATTATTAGATGATTTTAGTTGGGGTTCGGTCAAGGTAGATCCAAAAAAAAAACAAATAAAAAAAATGTATTTTTTAAAAAGATTATCTGCCTATGTTTCGGCTTACATGTAAGCCATCTTCAGGGCTATCATGAAGACAAGAGAGGACTTCCTGCCCCTAAGTTAACATTTCCATTACTATCTGTAGTCATGTAAACCGAAGAAACGTTGGTAAATAATCTTTTAAAAAAATACTTTTTTTTTTTTAAATTTGTATTTACCTTGACCGAACCCCAACTAAAATCATCTAATTAAATTTTTTTTTTCTAATTTATCTGTATTTTTATAATACTTAGGAAATCTCCAGATTTTATTGATGTAAAGATTTATTAAACCACACACCAACTTATTAAATTAAGATAGCCATTAAAACTCAAGTGGTTCTCTATCATTTTCTGAATAAAATATATGAGCAGTTCACTACAGAAATTAACTCCACTCTTTAAAATGTCTAACTCAAGTGTCAAAATTTTAATACTTATAAGACATTTCGGAGGTAAAAGGATTGACAACATTAAACAATTTTTTTCAATAAATAATTAACAATTTATTTCATAAGAGTTTTATTTACTCCACAGAGTTTGGAATGAAAATAATTATATCAGTTTGATGAATGGCCACTATTTTTTTTTCTTTCAAAATTCAAATTTGTTGGTGCTTATTTTCAACAAAGATAATATTTTTCTTAAAAAATAAAATAATATATGACAATTAATGTGCATTAATTTCTTATCATTTCAGAAAGCCACAATTTTAATTTATGAGTACTAAATAAACTTTCCCAAACATTTATTTTAACAAGGTTGCAAATGAAAAAAATAAAAAAAAATTTATAATTTTATCTTATTTCTCCACTTCTTCCTTCATAGAGTTAATCGCCATATGTAGTGAACGGTTCACATATTCAGAGCAAATTATTGTATGAAATTATGTAAATATTACTAGGAAGAACTATATTTAAGAATTTATTTTTATACTTACCTGTAGTTTTAATTAGGAAATATTTAATAATAATTAGTGATCTCACGACATTATTGAACTGCCTGTATAAAGCAAATTGTAAGACACAAACTTATTTATTAAATATTTTAAGATGAAAAGTTTTTCTTTTTCTTCCTTATTTCTCACACACACATAATTAGTTGTACTGCTTTATTACAACCATCACAAAATCCTTCGTTTTGTCGACCACTGAAAAAAAAAAAGAAAAAAAAAAAAGAGGGATAAAGGGTCAGTCTCCTACGAGCTAAACAAAGGAATTGCTAGGATTGAAGGGCATGTCACAAATGTGTTTGGTGTGTGAAAATGAGAGGGATTGTGCTGGAACTTCCCATGATGCCGTTTCCAAGTTGTTGTCTTAACTTTTCCTGTAGGCCATTCACAAGTACAGGATTAGTCTTTTTTGAGCCCCTCTATGTCACCATTAGGCGGGAAAAAATAGAAGCCTTACTGTGCTGTAGACACTTGCCTGTTGACTAGGGCTATATACCTCGTTCTGGTTGCTGATTTATCGGGCTATACTTGTCTGACCTACTGGCGATACGAAGGATGGGATGCAGGCGAGGAGTACCAAACAAAATATGGTCTGACAACAAAATGAATCTCTGAGATGTGGACAAAGTCCTTCAAGGACTGTCAAAGTTAAATCGCAATGCCATTAAGGAGGATATAGCAAACCGAGGTATTGAATGGAAATTCCTCCCCTCCGGCGACCCCAAATATGGGAGAGACTTATTTATTCTGTTAATAAGGCACTTTCTATCACAAAGAGTGCAGCACCACGGGAAGATGTGCTAACCACTCTCCAAGCTGAAGCCGAGCACACACCGAGCAGACCACTAACCATGGTTTCTGAAGACCCTCAGAACCCAGAAGCATTGACTCAAGACCACTTGCAACTCCTTGCAGTCGAGTGTCATGAGTGATGGCTCAGAGTTAGTTATCTTCAACTAAATGAGGATAGGACTTGCTAGAATAGATTCCAAATTCTACCTAAAAAATTGGTAGACGCCAATGACAGCCCCATGCTGTGTAACTTGGATCCTGTCATAATATATTGTTTTTTTTTTTTAAATGGCGTGTCAACCTTTGGTCATTAACACCAGGGAGATATTATTAGAAGTGGGAAGATATTTTTAAGAAGAATTTCTTAGCAATAGGTCATGGTGAGGTCTAATGTATTGTTAATGCGAATAGTCATTATGTAGATGTACATAGTAATTTCTTTGTACTAGGAAACTATGAAATTTATAAGAAAGAATTGAGAGAGAATGAGAAAGTAGCATACTGAAAATTCATCTAGATAAGATTTAATAGCCCGCCATCTTTCAGAAAGTTCATTACATAGTTGATGACTTTATCGTCATTCTAGGGAATTTGGTCTAGAGTCCCATTTAAGTTATATTTTTTCCTTGTTTCTTTATAGTTTAGGCACTCTGTAAAAATATGTTTGATGGTAAGAAGTCGTCCACAGACCTCACATCTGGGTGGGTTACCCTTTGCCATTATGTAGCCATGAGTAAGTCTTATTAATACCATATTGTTATTATAAGTACTAATACCATATTGTTATTTCTTCAAAGGCAAAAGAAAATACTGTCATGAAAGGAACATACTCAAGGGGAAGGTAGTAAAAATAATTACAAGGAACTAAAAATGTTATCCATCATTGATAATGAATATCACCAATACTATGAATTCGTAAGACATGAACTCTATTAAAACTCTCATTTTAAATAATTCAACTTACAAAGTTTTTGCATATCTAAAAGATATTTTAATCATTATTTTTTTTATTGGTTCTTGCAAATTTATATATGTTTTGCTAATTCACAATTATCTTTGTATATAAATGCATAATTGGGTTCACACATTTTGCACTTTCACTTTGCAGTGGAAATATATATTAATTTTAAATTGAAAAATTTAAAATACAGATCAGAGTTGATGGTGTCAATTATCTAACATTAAAAAGGTACCGTACCTTAACCTACCAGGTATGTAAGTTTAAAATGTCGTTTTAATTCCAATAGAATGCGCTCTTAGCCTATTGAAGGATTTGCTTATCTCTAAACGCTATTTTGTTTGTTAGTCATTTGTTTACAAAAGTCAGTTGTTTTTAAGTCGTTTACGTGGACGTATCATACCTTTCTTTGGTGTTAAAAATGTCTAATTTTAAGCCAAATAAAGAGCATTTGCGGCATGTCATGATTTTCTTATTTAATCAAAAGAAAAAGGCATCTGAATGTCATCGAATTTTTGTTGAGACTTATGGCGATCTTGCTCCAACCGTCAAGACATNAGGTTTAGACTCCTGGTGAAAATGCGGGGATTTAATGAGTTGTTTGGCTAGTCTTGGGGGTTTAACGGGTTAACGCGTTTGCCCAGATAGCAGGAGATCCAGGTTCGAGCCCTGGCTGAGGCAGATAGAATTGTATTCTATTCCCTTGCATTTATTGTTTAAAATTTGCGTGGGATTAAATACCACAACGAATACAAAATTTATACAAATAAATAAAAGTAAATAACGAGAGTCTAATAAATAGCTTGACAATGTCAGCTCCTTCGAGCATAAGATGATGTATTCGTCTTACTCGGAGGTTTAGACTGCCGGTACGAGTGCGGGGAATTTATAGATTATCTGGCTAGTCTCGGTGGTGTAACCGGTTTACGCGCTTGCCGGATAGCAGGAGATGCAGGTTCGAGCCCTGGCTGAGACAAATAGATTTTTTTATTCTATTCCCTTGCATTTATTGACTATAGAAGTAGGTTGCTTCAGAACCAGACCTGTACGAGAAGGGGACAATTGAAGAATGACACCTGCTTCCTTTGTCTTGTGATGGGAAGAAGGCTTACTTGAAAATCCGTATAGACCCCTCTAGACTTCCAAGAAGTTATAAAAGCAGCTTGCCAGCTTAAAATAAAAACCTTAAATGTCAAATGGTGAGTTTTTGACCATAGATTATTAGTAGATGTTATTTTGTTGGGGTTTAAAAAAAAAAAATAGAATAAGAAATTGAAAGAAATATACAAATTGGGGTTGGTAGATTGAAAAAATACAATTTAAAAATGAGTATTTTTTAATTATTTGTCAATGTTTTGGCTTACATGAGCCATCTTCAGGGCTATCATGAAAGCAAGAATGGATGATGTCCCTAATTTGCAGTGAATTCAAATTAACTCCTTGAAAAAGACTGAAAGGTCAAAACATAGGGAAAGAAATAAAAGTGACTATTCAAATTAGAATTAATTACAACATGGTTCCTAATTTGGCTACAAATTTCATAAACACACACACATATGTGTGTGTGTGTAAAAGGAAAACATATGCCATAAATAACCATTGAAACTTTAACATATACAGATGGGGCCGGTTACTAAAATATGTGCATAGAACTAGCAGTATTATATGAGATTAAATTTAATTTATACATTTCCAAAAAAATTTTTAAGTTTTGTAAAATAGTTTTTTACTGGTTTTTTTCTTCTTCTAACTAACTAAAGTTGTTAACACAATATGAACATTCCTAATTATTTCTAGTTAATATTTATTATTTTTTCAATTAAACACTGTTTTTTTACACATACACACACTTATTCAAGTAGTTGCTTCACATTCATAGTAGTAGTAAATATAAGTTAATACTTAATATGTATTATCATGAGAGAGAATTCATTTTTTTAACTCAATGCTTGGTATCCTTTAAGGACAGAGGAATAAAAATAGTATCTTGGAGAAACCTGTTTTATTTCTTGTGCACTATGAGACTGCGAGTCAAAAATTTACAATAAGGTTTTTAATTCTTAATTAAGAAAGTAAACCCTAATAAATGAAAAACAAAACAAAGATTTTGAAATGGATTAAAACCATCTCAGACATTTATTGAATAAGTTTTTTTTTTATTTATTTTTATTATATATTTTTTTGTTAAAAATAGTTACAATAAAACAAGTATAATGTATCCACTTTGTGTGGTAGTGGCATACCAAGACTTCAGTCTATTGACACAAATTATAAACAAGCTTTCTTATAAATACATTTTATAATTCTAATACATATATTACAGATGTTTCATTAATTGAAAATAATTCTTATTAAGTCTAGAACAGAACTTAGAGCGGAAAAATAAAGTATATAAAAAGACAAATATCACCATTACGTAAAGATAAACATTACCGAAATATGTACAAAGGAATTGAAAGAATTAAAAAAAAAAAAAAGTTTCATTTACAATAAATAAAAACTTCATAAGTGAATATTATTTTTTGTTTCATTAATACATTTATTTTTTAAATTGTACAAAACTTTATGAGTGAATAACAATTAGTATGATATTAGTCCATTTTAGCTGTTGAACACCAAAAATTTTCATACTTCAACAAAAAATGATTTTAATTTTCAATAAACCAAAATAATTTTTATGCATTTTTTTTCCCATAACTCTCACTAGCTAAACTCTTTAGAAATTTTTAAGACTGAAAACTACATATTTTACACAACAGTTTTCTTGACACACACTTGGGGGTAAGGGTGAAAGGGGTCATTCATCCATTGCTTACAAACTATACAACGGTCCCACTCAAAGTGGAAAAGGAAGAGAGCCTGACCAAACAAAGTACACCCATTTCCTGAGGCGCCTCATAGAGGCGATAGCCACTCAATAAAAAGCCAACTTCAACCCTCTGATAAAACGACACACAAGCAGCACTGAACCACACTCTCGCTGGGACAACAGTATTTGGGGAAAAACTTGGATTGGGGGATGATATAACTAGAGATTTAGAAAATATAAGAAAGTAATTCTCGATCACACACACACACACACATATATATATATATATATATATATGTGTGTGAGTATATACACACACAAACACACTCATACATATATAAACAATATTGACGTGATTTTTTCTTTTAGTTTGTCTTGTTCTGAGGCAAAATAATAATTATAAAAACCATCATTAGAGTAAGAATCTCTACATCTATTGATGTTTAAAAGAAAATGTTTCAAAAAAGCAACTATCTATTATATATATGATACAAAATCAAATATAAGGATAATATATAGGAACCTAAATATAACTGGCAGTTCGATGACAGCTAAAGAACCGTAATAAAAAGACAAAATTATAAAATGTGTAATACATAAACGAATATATATATATACACATAAAAGAATTGCTTTGATACATTTATATAATTCACTATTCATAAATTCACAACTTAAACTGAGGCAGTCTTGAGACAAACAATATATATATAAATTATAGAATTTTGTATGAATACACTATATGAAAATTCTATAATTGATAGTGAATCAATATTAGAGCATATATATGAAGGGATACCTGAATTAAGAAATAATATTTTATTGATGATTCTTCTAGCTCATCAGACATAACTGATAAATTAGAAGAAGAGGAGTTCAATAGTAAAGACCAGGCAGAAGAGAAGGTATTTTTAGTTCAAAATATAATAATATTGAACCTGATTAGCTTGTACCAGTCAGACCTCCAATAGCAAGCTTATCAATTCAAAATACAGTTAACTACCTTTTTTAGACAAAATAAATAATAATAGAGACAATTTAATCAATAAAATACAATTTGGTCTTAATGCAAAGGAAGATTTTTTTTTTTTTTTTTTTACCTCCGGACAGTACAAACAAAAGAAAGATAAAAGGGATCACAAAAGAAACAAAAATCACCCTTTATTAGACAACAATACTAGTAAAGTAAAGTATTAAGTAAAATAACTGTAAATAGAAAGCCCGAAACAACTTTAGGAGCTGATCACCCTGAGGAATATTAATAACCCTCATTATATTTTCTTAACCCATAATTCTTGAAACACAGAGATAAATAAATTATATATAT
>KZ806903.1:148686-168678 GCA_000696205.2 Oncopeltus fasciatus | reverse complement strand
ATATATATATCTGTTTTATATTTAACGTTGGAATGAACAAGTTGAAAGTAACTGTCTGGTAAAGTGTTGAATCCACAGAGGGTATGGTCTGCCATCGCCATATTACCATAGGAATCCTCCTCTTTTCTTCTTAACTCATGAGTCTTAGTCTCCTCAAATATCTTAATATAATCCTAAAAAAGAAAAAGAAAAAAAACTTTACTGTATCATAAATAAATTTTCTTGTGAGCCTACATTTTTTAAACCAATTGATTAACATCAGTCTAATTTGAAAATCATTGACAAAACCAAAACTGTTTGTAATAGTTTTAAAATACAAGTCCTAAGAAAATATAACTTATTTTAAAATTAAGAGAATATGACTTGACAGCAGCTTATTAAAGCTGCATTTATTTATCCTGAGTCCAACCTGCCTAGTTATCATTTTCTATGTATTTAGAAGTTCTGAGTTCAATTAAGCAGTATATTCAATGTTTTGAATGTGAATGCCATTCAGTCAACATAAATTGCAGCAATATCATAAATCAAATTGGTACTATATGATGAGCTAGGGTATGTGGCTTCTCCTGAGTTTAGAAGCTTTAAGTAGGGACGAGGGTTCTTCTACAATATTTCCTCTAGTAGTAGTGGTATCAGCCTTCCAAATTTTGCTTACATCGGCCACCAGTAAAGTAGATGCTGGTAGATACCTGCGTATCATACACCACTGGTTACACCACTATTCTGACATTGTTAAAGAATGTCCTTGTTACTTTAGCATAGGATTTCAAAAAAGAACATGCTATTCTCTTATATATTACCTTATGCTATTATCTTATTCGTCTTACTTTTTTTGTCTTCATTCACTTTTATTTGTTTCTCTCCCAGTCAGGTTGGATAGTTGAGAGAAAGAGGTAAATGGTTTTGTTTATAGTTACCAAAAAAATAATCACTATTGTAATTCAAATCTTCATGTTTTAGAACATATTTTACAGAGATCATACAGCCTGTGGCTGGGTGGCAAAGCAAAGACACAAAAAACAGTGTGAGGGAGCAGGGATATATTTACGGACGGGTAATGATAAATATCCCACTTTAATTTCTTTAGGAAAGGGGGGGGGGGGGTAAAAAGGTTAATATGTAGAGAAGTATAGATAAAGACTGATTTTCTTTCTTAGATATGACCTGTTTCACATCAATAGATTTTGGTCTTTTAAATTAAAATTTTCAATAGTTGGAACACACATTAGTTCCATAATTCTAATCACCTATTTCATTTTATTGAGCGAAACATTCAGTAGACTAATCATGAATAACTGGTCAGTTAAAGTTTTAATTTTTATTGTCTTGCCAATACATCATTAAATACCTCGACGAATATAAACCCTCCACATAATTCCCTAACCGCTTTAACTTAACCTGTCTGACCTTTACTTTTTCTATTAAAAAATAGGAGTCATTACTGAGGTTACCCTTATCTTCTTTTTTAATTTGGATAAATTTAATAGTTTATGTGACATATGTAGATGCTTGATCTTGAAAAAGTGTTTTCCGTCTCTTTGGGCTAGGGATTTTCTCATCCCTAAGCCTTAAAAATTACACCCATTCAACTTAAAAACTGAAAATAAAATCTGAAAAAAAAAATAAATAAATAAAAAAGAAGAAAAAGAATAGAGATGAGAGTGCGATTAGGTATTTTCTAAATCCACAGGAGTATAGAGCGGGTAGCTGCTCTCCTGAAGGCTAAATAAGACTGAATGACAATTCTTATTATTCATATCATACAGTTAAAATTTTTTATTTGTCTCCAAATAAACACACCCACACACAAAAACAATAAAAGAAATAAATGGTTTCAAATAATAATTATAATTCCCTGAGCAGATTAATTATGAGAAAGAAAAAAATAAATGAGCAATGTTACCTTAAAATATTAATCCTGCATTTCTTCAGGTAAGTCGTGAGGATTAATAATACCGGGTACAGAAAGTTGTATTCTCCTCTTCTCTTCCTGTGCTAGCCTCAGCTCTGCTTCTCGCTCATCAAGGAATAAATCTGAATCGTCCTCACCAGTATACTCCTGCAAATGAGAAACAGATAGAAACAACTTATACTTTAACATGCTAAAACCTAAAAATATGAAATTTAATTTTTCCCCAGTTCAAAGTTGTCTGTTTTGAAATGAATGGATAAAAGAATAAGTAAAATACAGCTTTCCAAAACAAAAATATTAACTTAAAGATTAAAAAAAAATGAAATTACTGAAAAAAAGGGGGGGGGGGCCAGCCTGGCATGCAACTTCATGTATCAGTGTAATAATCTACTTTTAATTTGTTCTCGATCACACACNTATATATATATAACTAAATAAAGCTTAGTAAATAAAAGAAGTTTGGACAACAAGCAAAATTAGGATGTATTCACAACACTGGTTAAGTTACATTAAAATGATGAGGTAAAATGAAGCCAGATATAAGAAGTTAAGCCAAACATAATCTCGATTGATACTGTAGTTGCTCTGTTTCTTCCACAAAGACCACATCACAAAACTTCAGCCATCAAAAGTGTCCATAGGTCAGAACTCACTGTGGAACCCTTCCTCATTCTTATACCTGAAATGAACCATCTCATCCAATAGACGATAATCCTAGGGGTCTTATCCTATCTCTAGTGCTCCCCTTTAAGGGTACCACTTCAGCCTCAGGACATATTGGATATATATTCCAAAGCAAAGCTGACTTTGTTATTCCCAAGAGGACCTCAACGATCTATCTAACTATAGATCAGGTTTCAGGGTATATTCTACCATCTTCAAGAAACTTAGTCCTAGAGTATTCTAGAGATACTACGTTCATTTATAATTTGATAGAAAGGGCTATATCGCCAGTTTTAATATTTAATTTCTTAATATTTTAAATTACATAAAAGTAAAGTTATAGCTCTGTTGTAAATTATTTATTTTGTTAAATGCTTCTATTAAATTATGGTAGTTAATGAAGTTAATTTTAAGAAAGCCATAATCTGTTAAAGTTAGTAGCAGAAATATGATATATTCACACACACGCATGAACACAAATTTAATGAGATGGGAAGATAATGAAGGATTACAGTAATAAAAGGAGGGGGGGGGGGAAGAGTGCCTGTACTTATTAATCAAAATAGTCCCCCTTCCTTTCAATGTACTTCAGCCAATGCCAATGTGGTAGGAGCTTTCCCATACTCTATAAATAGAATTTGGAATCCTTAGTGTTTATTAAGTCAGAAAGCCCGTTTTGAGGCTCTTTGGTCAATAAATTGGTATATATATATATATACATATTTTGGGGAAGGGGTCAAGGTAGATTCAAAAAATTCAATTAAAAAAATGTGTATTTTTTAATTATCTACTAACATTTCGGCTTACACTATAAGACATCTTCAGGGCTATCATGAAGGTGAGGGGGGATGTTGTGTCACCATGATCCCATGTTCATGCTTGAATGTCATTCAAGTACAGTCATGAATTAGGAATTCTGGTGACACGACGACCCTTTTCGCCTTCCTGATAGCCCTGAAGATGGCTTACAATGTAAGCCGAAACATTGGCAGATAATTAAAAATACACATTTTTTAAATTGTATTTTTTTAAATCTACTTTTACTGAACCTTACCCCCCACCCCCCCAAAAAAATACTATAATCACAAAGGTAAAAAAACTCTCCATTGATCAATAAATATTTTATTTTGTATAAAATGGTCTATGTGTCTTAAAAAAAAAAGAAAAAAAAAAAAAAAAAAAAAGAGAGATTATCAGTCAGGAGAGAGTGGCAAAATTCCATAGCCCAAACTCTAACAACCATTTTGTGACATCTCATTCACTAATGCTGAGTTTCTTTTTTCTTTTAGGAAGTTCTTAAATGAGTATGAAACCCAACTTTTGATTATTTTTTCACCTTTAGGAGCTTATTGAAAATCAATATCGAAAATCTCAAACAGTTGTTCTAAGATTTTCATCCATCTAAGATTGCAGAACACTGTTATAAAGGGAAGAGTCCTTCCTACATCTTTTAGCTTGAAGTGCAACTCTCGAAATACTTTGAACAACAATTGATCAGTATAATCACTAATACTGCCCTCGCCCTTTTGTTGATACTACTAATTAATAAAATAAAAAAAGATGCTTTGGCATCTTTGTGAAGACTAATTATTACCTAGAGCTTAGAACTAAATGAAACTTTCTTTTTTTGGACGATTAATAAGTGCTAACTGAATAATCCTGCAAAAAAAGTTTATTATACAGATAGGTATTTGGGTATTTAAAAGAAAATCTAAAATCCTGCATAATTTTTGAGACAACCTTATAATAAACACACACACAAACTCATATAATTTATAAGTATTCTACACCTGGAAAATTAAAATAGACTTAAACAATATTTTCCTCACCCTGATTTGTACGAGAAAATCCCTGAGATGTTCCTTGAAGGCAGATATGTCATGCTCAAGATTAAACATTCCCTGTACAGTGATTTTGATCTGATTATCAGTGAGGTGAGGAAAGGCTGCCTTGAGGATTGAAGCTACATACTCCTGAACAAACGAGACATTCTGAGGGCCGGGTGTACCCAGTGGGACACCATAAGGGCTTGTCTCCACCAACTTAAACATGTATGCCAGAATTTGGGCATGGAGATTCAGGGCTAGAACACATTTTAAAAAATTCAGTTAATTAAATTATTAACATGATAAGAGATATCATTTAAATAAAAAATTTCTTAAATTAAAATTTATTATTAAAAACTCATTTTTAATAAATTTTAATTTTAGAATGAACCATGTAATTAACATGGTGAGATACACAAAACCTACAGTATTAACAGTATTGTCAATGCTTTTCATTTTTATTTCATCATACTTCAGAGGAACTCACATTCTTTGATCCTATAAGGTTACCTTCCTTAACAGTATACCCAGTATTATTTTCCCTATAGTAAATTATTCATTTTCAGTTCTCAGAAAACAAGTCCAATGCAATAGTTATATAAAATTGAACTACTTAACGCACTTTAAGGATCTGTTTATTTAACTTTTAATAATGACATAAATATATTTATACCACAAATTTCATTGAGTTATTAGCATCTACTTTCAGTTATCACTTAATATATTTTAATATTGCATTTTAGTCCCAGAACTTGAGGCAAAATCAAAATATATGCTCATAGTGACTTCATTTTACCATGAATATCCTAATTTCCACAGCTTACATGGTTAATACTAATTAATCCTGTCAACAGTTGCCAACTGATCATTACTATTACATTTGTTCTTTATCTTTGTGCAAGGCATTTCCATTTAAATCTCTTATATAGTTTAGCTCTTTCTTCTCTAGCAGACTCAACTCTACTAAATTATTTTTTTATTGACTCAATTTTGACTTATTTTTCTCATACACTTCTAAACCAATATTTTCTATTTCTTAATTAAGTTTCTCCTATCTTCATTATCTATTGCAAATTTAGCCGCATATAGATTACATAAACTAAAACAGAGAATTCCAACATTTCTTTATTTTCTACTCCTCTCTTCTTTAACATCTGACTTCTACGTGATATGATTTGACAGTTAAAAATAACTCCAAAGCATACATTTTTTTTTTTTTTTTAATTTTTCTTTAACATTTTTTTTTTCAATTACTATACAAGGAATAAATATTACTCCTCTTTTGTCAGAGAAAAATAACTTCTAACAATGGGAGAGAGTGTACATAAACTGCACACTTTACTTTGTCTTTAAAAGCTAAGCTGCTTCTGGGATTGATAGCCTTATCGTCTGATCAGAAACCTTGGTTATACAAAGTGTATAGCTGGAGAGGGTGTATGTGACTAGTTGTTTGTAAGATCAGGATACGAACTCTGATGATCATAGATTCCAGAAACTACTTAACTAATATACATAAAATAATAGACGAAGTTGGTGCCCTATCTTCTTTTATCGATTGATAAAAACTTACATTTATAAATTCAGATGAAAACCACTTACCAATAATGATACTAACCAGAAACCCTCCTTCTGGTAAGAAGTGAAATTGCCCAATGATTAACAGCAAGAAATGAAGATTGAGGTAGGGACCGTCAAGTGGCTCCCCAAACCCACAACTTTGATGGGGCCAGGTGATAAATTATGTAGGCTAGAGCATGGACACCCAAAGATCCATTCCTTACCAGGAAACTTCTATCGAGTAACAGTTTAGGATTGTCATCGAGGAACAACCACCCTGACTTAGGGACCGCTTACTGAATGTATTATCACCATACAGATTTGGAGCCCTTTGGGCACTCTGCACAGTTTGATAAATATCACATTAATATTACAGCTATCCAAATTGTTTACTGAATTGGAAGAGAGATTTAACACTCATTGCAATGTGCAACTGTTGCTAGTCTATATACTAGCAACAGTTGCATATTGTTCACCAAGAGAAGGTAGATATATGTTGATATGTAGATATACTGAATGATGCATAGCTCCCCAGATTAAGAAATTGAGGCAGCCATTAAAAAAAAAAAAAGAACTTTTCCTAGGATTAGGGATGTCACCAACCAATAAAAATTTTCTTAATTAAGTAGAAAGGCTTTTAAAATATTTTATACTTTAATGTAGAGAAACCACAATTACATTATTGTAACTGGAACAATCACATTCTCTCTTCATTAAAATTTGAATCTGTTTCACAATCTGAGATTAACTAAACCTTGCCCCCGATAAGGGGGTATAAGTACCGTACTGGAGTAGGAAGCTATTTCATGTTCACTTTACTTACTCTTCGACCTCATGTCATAAGGATATTTCCTATAAAGCAATTTTTCCTTTCAAAATCTCAAATATCTAATGCTTTTGACTCATCATGTTACTGATAGGAAACTATTTTATGTAGTCCTGGCCATATTCTCTTTTTTGAGTTATTAACTCCTCACCTTTCTGGATTTCACTTTAAGCAATCTCAGTAAATTATTTGAGAGAATTACTTCCATTACCTACCTGTTCAACTAATTTCCAGTCTTCAACAGCGAAGAAATTCTAAGAATAATTATTTTTATTTCATATTTAAAAAAATTAATATTCTCTCAAATCATAATGATTATTGTGGTAATGTAATCCCACATTTCATTATTAATTTGAATCGTACAGGGAACTAGAAAAAAACTGTACTTCAGCCGGGGATCGAACCCGGGCCCCCCACTATCCGGGCGGGTGCGGTAACCAACTGCACCACCAAGGGAGCTGAGAATAATTTCTAGTTCCACTCACTTCACCTCACTCCGAGTCTGACCACTAAGTATGAAGAATATATCGTCTTGTACTCGGCAGAGCTAAAATTGCTAGCTATTTATAAGACCCTCACTGTGGCAAAGGGGCCACTACCTGATATTCAACTCATGATGATAATTTTTGTAATATAATCCCACATCTCATTATTAATTTGAACCGTACAAGGAGCTAGAAAGAAAAACCCCTACCTCAGCCGGGGATTGAACCCCCACTATGGTTAATGCAACCGCCCAAATAATGGGGGACCAGGGTTTGATCCCTGGCTAAGGTAGTTTTTTTTCTAGCTCCCTGCATTATTCAAATTATTAACATTCTCTCTTTTATTACAACTTATTCACTGGTCTTCAATAATATTTACTTGTATTGCGGTAGAACATATCTACCAAAAGAGTTGTAAATTAATTATATTTTCGCAATGTTATTCACAGTATAATTTTACCAATTTCAGGAATTGACATTTTTGATGTAAGAAATTTCTAAACAGAAATCAGACAATTTTTTTTTTTTTTTAATGAACTTACAGGATGTATGAGAAGTGTCAGTGACGACAGATAGGACATGTTGAAGAATGTCAGTGAAGTAAGTAGCATAGAAGTTTTGTGCTGCAGATTCATGTTGTTCAACATTTATCAGCAACTGTTGCAGAATCTACAATAAAAACAAAACATATTACTAATTCTGTTGTTATATATACAATAAAAATTCAGTTGTTGTAAAACTGTAAATGAATTATCAACAATACCTCCAAACCAGTTTCAGCTACATTCCTCATTGTATGCTTGAATGCCCATATTATTGAATCCAATACAAATTTAAACTGGGCTGGCGGTATATTCAAAAAGGCAGGGAAGCAATATGTATTAACAGCCTAGAAAAAGAAAAGAAAAAAATCTAAAACAAATATCAAGATAACTTTCAATTTTAAAATAGGACTCATTTTTATTTTATTTAAGTGATTTTATTATATGTGTGAATGGGTTTGGGTAAGTCTTGTTCTATGAGCTCCTGTATGATGCACGCTGCTTTACCTTTCACAGCTTCAACGGACTGAAATATTGTTCCTTTTAATACAGATTTGACCTAAGGGAACAGCTAAAAGTCACATGGTGCCAGGTAAGACGAATAAGACAGATGGTCTAAAAGTGGGATGTTGTACTTGGCTAGAAACATCTAAACAGACAACGCATTGTGAGCTGGCTCTTTGCCTTGATGGAGAACCCATGACTTGTTCTTCCACAATTCAGGTCTTTTTTTCCTTACTTTTTCTTGGAGCAAGCACCTCACGGTAGTAATTTTAATAAATAGTTTGACCTTAGGGAACCCAGTTAAATCCCATGAAAGAAAAAAGAAAAAAAAAACAAAAAAAAAAAAACGATCACCATCCCTTTGAATTTCGATTAGCTTATTTGAGCTTTTGGTGAGGTTGGACCTTCCAATGCATGAATTTATATTTTTTTCGGGATCGTAAGTAAAAAATCAAGATTTGTCACATTTTATGACTCTTTCCAGTGTCAATACGCACTTTTTAACGAGCTTCTTTATGTAAAATTGGCCTTACGCATTCTTTGTCAATTCCAACAGTTTCAGCAATCTCATGAATTGCTAACTTCAAGCAATCTCACGAATTGTTAACTGATGGTGAGATCAAACCAGATAACTGAACTTTTCGACAATTTCATCCATTTTGGACATGGAAGAACGACTCGGGCAGTCATAATCTCCGTCTTCTCAGTCATCTTGGAAATGCTTGATCCACTCAAAGCCTCATGCATGTGATAACCATTCATCGCCATAAACTTCTTTTAATAAACGATAAATTTCAGTAAGGGTTTTACCTAATTTAATGTGAAATTTCAAGATAATTCATTGCTCTACTATTACACTTATTATGTTTTGGGCAAAATGACACTGATTTCTAAACAATTGGCACATACGCAGTTCTTCTGTATCAGCATCAGTCTTGTTATTGAATAGCCACACCTCGTATATGTGTGTGTTTGTGTGTGCATATGCGTGCAAAAACAATGTTAGAAAATCACATTTAACAACATTAATGTTTTTCTTAAGGCAAAAAGCAAATTCATTAATGACTGAATTAGCACTAATGACCACTGACAGTCAATGCGCTCTAAAAAAAAAAAAAAAAATGGCTGGAATAAAATTCATTAATAGGATAGGGGGGTGGGATTTAAAAGAAAGAAGTTAATCAATTAATGAGAGGGAATAGAATAAAAAATCTATCTGTCCCAGCCAGGACTCGAACCTGGATCTCCTGCTTGCCAGGCCGGTATGCTATCCATCCATTGCACCACGGGGACAAGCTAGATAACTTATTAAATTCCCACCACAATAGCGAGAGCCTAACCCACGAGAAAGACGAATTCATCATCTTAAACTCGAAGGAGTTGACATTATCAAGCTATTTCTCGACTCTCGTCATTTACTTTTTTAACTTTTCTTTATAAATATTTATTTGGCTGCGGTTTATTATCCCACATAAATTTTAAACAATTAATGAAAGGGAAAAGAATAAAAAAATCTATTAACAATTCATGAGAGGGAACAGAATAAAAAAATCTATCTGTCCTCGCCAGGAATCGAACCTGGATNATGTACATTTATTTTAAGTCATCAAATTACAAGATTATATATAACAGAATGTAATAAATAAAGATTTATTAAAAAAAAAAATATTAAGGAATATTCAGGATACAATATCCAGGAGCACAATGGAAATAGTTTTTTTTGGCGGGAAAGCTGAAGATGATGCATGAGATATCCCGCTCCCTCGTGGCCTGCCGAATTCCGCCGCGGGACGGAGCCATTACTCCTCGCGTCACTGCACAAGACAAATGTGAGATTTATCGCGGATGTTACCAATCCAGACCGAATTCTATATATACAATCGATTATTTTGATTTACCCGCGCGAAATTAGTGAATGCCGAACAGTGTTGCATGAAATCAGCTGATTTCCTTAAAGGAATACATATTGCTTGAGAAATATTTTATTTGGTAGTGGTTTTTTATCCCACGTAAATTTTAAAACAATTAATGAGAGGGAAGAGAATAAAAAATCTATCTGTCCCAGCCAGGTATTTAATGAGATATCTAGCTCGTCCTGATGGTGTAATGGTTAAGCACGCCGGCCCGGATAGCAGGAGATCCAGGTTCGATTCCTAGCTGGGACAGATAGATTTTTTTATTCTATTCCCTCTCATGAATTGTTTATAATTTACGTGGGATAAAAAACCACAACCAAAATAAAATATTTATAAAAAAATCTATCTGTCCCAACCGGGACTCGAACCTGGATCTCCTGCTTGCGGGCAGTTTAAAATTTACGTGGGAAATATTTTATAAATATTTTAACTTTCATGTTCTACAAGAATTTTGGAGAATTATGCATTAAAGACCACATGACCTGACCCTAGTATGGCCAAAATTAATAAAAGAAAGAAAAAATGCTAAGTATTATTCCTTAATAGTTTATTTTCCCAAATATTTAAAAAATATTTTATTATGATGACATAAATTATTACAAAAATAGTTCAAAATAAAACTAATTTTAAGTGATATAATTTCCATTTTATGAACAAATATTGGAAAATACTAAATCCGCAACATATTTTCTCAATAAAATTCATTTTTTGATGCACTCATGATGGGTTTATAAACTAAATTTTAAATAGGATCTTCCATGCAATAATTTTGCAATATAGCACACCCCTTTTGTGGCATGAGGCTCTCCATCAAAATTATATATTTAATAGGGAAAAAAAGAATAAAAATACTACACTTACGGAACATTTAAATCAAAATTCAATTCTTGAAACCTCTTTTGCCATAAGAGGCTCGCTCACTTAAAGAGAAATGCAGAAAATTTAGACAAAAAAATACTACCCACATATGTTTCTGAACAAAATTTATTTCATAACACCCCTTTAAAGGTTACCAATACCTCAGTCCCAAAAAATGCTAATAATTTATTTATAATCATTGAAAATGTTTTTGTAAAATAAAAAATAAAATAAAATACAATTTTTTAATACCTAAATAAGAATATTTGTGCAATGTCATTAAGAGTATATTGAGATGAATCTAAAATATATTAATGGAACTAATACATATAAAAGTTAGAATGCAACAGTGCAATTTTTGGAAATCAAATGGCTATCATGGAAAAATGAAAGAATGGATTTAAAAGTAATTATTAACTTTGTTTTTAAATTTATTTGAATTGATATAGTATGTTGAATTCAAGTTGCTCCTGGTAACAATATACATAATTTTTTTTAAATTTCTTTAATCTGCTTACACTACTCGACACTAATCATTAATCTCGGCATTCCAAAAAAGTTACTTCTATCTCACCTTTAATAGTAAGAAGAAGTTTGTTCGGTGTTCAGGATACTCTTCAAAATTCTTATTTATCATGTTAAGTGTACATTCAAAGACAGCATCAAATATTTTGGGGACCTCAGGAGTGATGTGAGCTTGTAGCCTGTTAACTATAGTAGCCATAGCAGAGAGTACTTCCGGTTCTCGAGCTGAAGGAACAGTGCAATGGTTATAATCGACAAGAACTGCATCCAAAAGATGGGGAATGAAATTTTCTAACACCTGCAATTAAAAAAATATGCATAAGTTACATCCTATTTAGCTGTGTGAAGCATAGGACCTAAAACTACTTAGTATTATGAAAAGTTATTTTTGGAAGTGGAGTGTGTACGGGATAAATGTATTTGTATGATTTATATATATCACATAAAGATCTTTTAATGAACTGAATAAAAATTAATGCTAATAAATTCTGGACAAAGACAAAGACACATTTTTTTAAGAACCAAATTATTAACTCAAGTTAACAAGTTTCCAGTATTTATTTATTTTAATCAAAACAAAAAAAACCTTTATTTCTCATTAAAAATAAATAAAATAAAAAAGCTGTAAGTTTAACATACATAAACAGAGCAAATTTCTCAGTATTTTGTATTAATATAATGTGACATATATCTCATGAGCCAGATAGTGCAATTAAAAAATAAATAGTTATTTGTCTTGCTTTTAATCAATTTATGAAATTAAGTAGACATTATTTCCAAGAACATTCCCTACTCTGTGGACCTTATGTAAAGGAGTCAATAAGTGAAGAACCTGTCAACCTTGAAAGATATATGATATGAGGCAATTAAAAGAATTCAATTTTAACAACCTTAACTGACCAACATAGTTAAGCTGTTGGGAATGCTTTAGAGCTAGAAATGGTCTTGATATTTATCTTAAGTAAGAATAAAATAAAAAAATTTTTTTTTGAGGTAACTCAGCTTCTTTTAACCCTTTAAAAGAAAAGGTGTCTTTGGTTGGATGACAGTCAGGTGTTTTTATTATAATCAGGAGTAAAAATTTCCATTGACTTCATGGGTTCAATTTTTCTTCCTGCTATTCATTCCCTACAATAGGGGGTGAAAGTAAATCTCAGTGATTTAATGAAAGTGACAATTTGCCACCTGCCGTCTGTGTATTAGACGTACTGTTTAGCCCCTAGTGGTGTAATAAAATTTTCAACAAAAATGAAAGTTGAGTTACAGTTATTTTTCTCAAGTTCTCATTTGTTCTCTTAGCTGTTGATAAAATATAAATGTTTACATATATTTATAATCCTTTAGTTGCATGGAAAATAGCTTTCCTTCATATATCAAATGTTCAGAGTACAGCAAATAAAAAATTCTTTATTTTATTATTTATTTGTGAAGGTAATATATTTTTAGAAAAATTATGAAGGTCAGCAACTGATTCAATAACTCAATTAGGTGTTTCTGTTTTTATTTAAAAAAATACAACCTTTTTTTTTTCAAATAAAAATGCCCATGCATATTGAATATTTTCAAATAGATTTGAAATGGGTTTGTCTTATTCCTATGATTGACATAACATATGTTCTAATTAATAAATTACCCACAAACTATTTGAATCTGTAAAAATTGATGGCATTAACTGTAAATGTAGTACACATTTCGTTGTATTTTTTTTTATCTTTATTTTAATTAAGTTTGTTTAAGAAGTTTTTTTAACAATACCTTTTTAACCTATAAATGAACTAATTTATAATTTTAGATCATAGAATCATCACTAAGTATCATTAAGGAAGTCAAAGAGAACAAAAGTTGTACGCCGTCTAAAGTACGGCAAGGTGGTGGTATGAAAACCTCAGCACCTGGCGAAAGGTTAAAAAGAGGTGCAGCATCTTTTAGAGTTCAATTTTCATATGAGAAAACGCAGAGAAGATAGCCCATCATAAACTTTAAGAATTGAAGTCAACAAAGCTAATTTAAGACTAGTGATTAAAAAAAGGGGGGGGGTGAAACCCCAACCTACCATTGCATGGTCATTGGTTCGACTAATCCAGTCAGAAATGAGTTTTAATGTTTCCTTCTTCACAACCCTCATACTTTTGATGAGTGGCTGATTAGTGACACCTTCCCCATTCGCAGCTATTGCTGTGGTGATGTTATTGCTCATAACTTTGTAGACATTCAACATGTCCAAATATATCCTTCCTAACTGAAACCACAAATCAATAATTTATTCAAAATAATGAAAAACAATCTTTAATATATTATATTACATATTATCTCCACAATATATGGTCCTCAGATAGAATACCATCCTCGGTTAGCACTCAGTTTCATTCAAATTTAATGAATCTGTAGTCCAGTTTAAGTCCTGAGAAAAAGGCCTAAGAATAAAATATATGCCAAAGAAAATATGTATATATGATATATACAATAAGAAATATAATAAGGTATGAGCCTATAAATAAATACCATGTTTTAAACTACACTACATTTGAGTTCATTTTTGAAAGATGAAAGAAGCTCAATCGAAAATTTTATGAACTAACATACATGGATTCTAGATTTAATTATTACCATCAGAGTTATTATCCACGAAAACTCCTTATCAAATAAGTCGGAAATAAAACTAAATCCTTTTTGCAAGAAATAGCCAATAAATAAAAAAAATTTGTTTTTTCTTCAGAAAATAATTATAGTCTCACACTTCTGTTTCAATATAAAACAATATTACAGTCTAACAATAGTTTTAAAGAATAGTCAATGCATCATTCTTTCTTTAAGCCAAAATCCTCTAGTCCAAGAGAGTGCAGAGACAAATATCTAAGAATAAATTGTACTTTTAATTGAAACTTTAATGGAAACATCACAAAATCATAGTTCTACTAATAACTTCAGCTTAGAGGAGCAGCATAATATAGCGTTAGCCTATTAATCATGTTATATTAATGACGAATATAGGTAGGAATGACTAATAAAAATATTTTCACAATTGTATTTTTTGTAATAGGGTTATTTTTATTTTTTATTTTTTTAGCACTAATAGAAATAACTATTAAATCTATACACATTAGAAGAGCATTGGTTTATATTATTGAAGGGTTGAATTGCCCTAGTTCAATTTTTCTATTGTAAAAATAGCCTTGAAAACATTAAAATTAAGTTATTTTATTCTTTAATTATTTGCATTGGTAGTGTATAAATATATAAATAAAGAATTTATACGAGAAATAAATTCTTATCAGATTTCAGCATGTAGGAGGTTAATTATAGTTAACAGTGACAATTAATAAAAAAGGAAACGAATACTAAAAATAAGTTATTAACTAAATAATTAATTAAAAATTGATACCTGAACAACGTAAGGATGTCCAAGAGCTTTGCATGCTCGGACATTTGTCTTTAATATACTGACTAGCTGTTTCACTACATCTGGATCCTTCAAGACATCAACATTCTGATTGGAAAACAAATAGAAAAATCGTTAAAATAAACGGAATAAACATAAATCTCTAATTGTATAATAGAAACCAAAGAACTTGATAATCAAATATATTTTGTAGAAAAAAAAAAAAAAAGTGTTTGCATAAGTGTAAATAAATAAGAGTAAATAGTTATTTTGTACTGAAAAGAAGAATAAAGTAATTGGGAAAGGAGAGAGGAGCACCAACCAGATCATTCTTAAATAACTTCAATGAAAATGTTACATAACAAAAATAATTTTAAATGTAACACAACAAGAAAAATTTAAATGTTACATGTTATAATTATNTAATAGAACAATTTTGTTGTATAACTTCTAAAATATTTCTTTGATAAATAAAAATTGCACCTACACAAGTAAGCTTGTTAATTGAAAATAAAAATATTCTCAAAAAGGGGAAGATTTAGTATTTAAAAAAGAAAAAACAGAAAGAAATTGGTACAAAATGCGATTACCCCATTTAAATTCAGCTAAAACTAAAAAAGAGGAAGCTCACCATTTTTCTAGTTCAAGGTTAAATTTTTAAGTATAATCCTTTAAAAAAAAGACCTGCAACAGCCTACAAAGGCACAGGGGCAAACGCATGTAACAAATGTGTTTATTTGCCACCAATCGCATGCTAAAGAAGATATGTGGTCAGCATACTGTTCTAGTCAGATGATTTTCATTTATTTCGTTTATTTCAGTCCATGTACAATGGGACTCAATTGAGGTTGAGTGATTCTAGGAACACATAAGAAATCCTCTGGGTCAGAGGAAATGGAAGCACTGTATTCACAGAAAAAAAAGAAAAAACTAACAATGCATTGTGAATAATAAATAATGACCTTTTGCTCAAAAATTCTGAACCAAAAGCTTAGAGAGGATAGTACCACAATCAAAGGGATACATCCATTTGATTATATTAATTTATTCAAGATTAATTATATAAACCTATTTCCTCATTTTTCCCCCAACAAGTTTATTTAACACTACTCTAGTGCCTATGAGCCAGCCACAAGCTTGGCTCAAAGTAAACTAATAATTATACAATGATAATTAATTAAACAAGACGCAAACATAATTTCAAGAAAATAAAATAAGATGCAAAGAAAAAAAAGTAGTTTATTCAAATGAGGATATGATTAATCTGAATGGCCTATTAGGAGAAGCCATTTTGAGTAATCTAGATTCACCAGAATTAAATTTAAATCAATTCATGCAGAGAAGAATTAGAATGTAAAGAGCCAAAATAAAGATTTTTCAATCAAAGCAAGTACACTAGTTGTGTAAATGGTACACTTTTTTTTATAGAAANTAATTAATATAAATAATAATACATAATTAATAAAAGCAACTACCTTTCTTTTGTTCACAGAGTCCAAGAAGGTCCTTGATCACAGTAACTAAGAACCTTTTTTCGTCCTCTTCGTGCATTGCTCCAGAAATACTACCGATGGCCCAGCAAAGCTAAAAATGAATGTAAACATTAAGGCAATGCAAATAAGTTATTAAATAAAGTGCAATTTTACTTTTTTGGGAAAGCTATGATACAATTGTTAAAAGAACAATATAAGATTCATCAAAATCTAAAGGTAAAATACTCAAATAAAAATATAAGCTTATGACAGCATAACGAGGAAGAGGATATTATGGGACAGACTGGAATGAGCTGGAATAAGCAGAGGACTGATTAACTTCATTTAGTTCATTTACTGTGAGGATACATACAAGTTTTGTGCTTCCAAGGGCTTAAAGCCAGACTGCTCTTAGTACTATGTCTCTGTAAGAGCCATGATAGCAAAATGGGTATATACTCCTTTCTCCTTTGCCAATGATCAAGTAATAGTATGTATGCAAAGAGATCACTTTATAATGATAATAATCCAATTAAAGTGCTTTAATAAGTAATGAGGATTCCGTATAAACAAGCAAAAAACACAGTACATGAAGTAGGAAGGAGTAACATACCTACTGGTGGAGGGAGAGCTCTGGAGAAGAGAGGGGAATTTTAGTTACCTTAGGTCATTCCTGAATAAGGTAGATTCAGAAGTACATACTAGGGCTATACAGTTAAAAATGTCAGGTCGATAATGAGGATGCTCCTCTTACTTAGCCTTATTTTATAATGAGCCCTCGACAAATATGAATTACTGGAGCGGCTGTTGAAGGTTACACATTTGGATTGACTGAGGAATGAAGTGGCCTGAGGAGATAAGAATGATAGACTTCAGATAATAGAGACTGTTCCAAAGCAGAAAAGGTATGAAGATTCCGAAGATTTCTGTGCTATTTTATGAAAATATTTTAGAATATACAGATGATAATTTTAATTAATGTTCAAAACATTTTTCAGATATCTCATACAAATATATCACCAAGACACTACTGAGTAAAGTTATATATTTAGCTTTAATTTATGTTTGGAAGGCAGTAATAAGTTATGATGAATAAATTTGATAAGCAAAACGAAAATTATTTGTCTAAAATAATATTTCTCAACATGGACTTTGTATCCTACAAAATATTATAGTTTACTTTCATGTGTAACAGGGATGCAACACCACAGTACAACTACCAGTGCCACAAAAACATTTTTTAAACATGGATTGGTTCTTTTTAAAAAAAAGAACCTGAAGAAAATAAGAAAAAAAAATATAGTGTTATATAGAAATTGATTGCTCTAACATAAAAGTATAGGAAATCTTACATCCAATAACTGGCAAGCAGTTTAATACCAATACTTGGTATCCTTCTTCAAGTATTGTACTATTGACATTGGGAGTTATTGCTAAATCAATGTATCAAGAAAATTACATACAGTGTTGAGGTTCTTCCAAGACCATTCAGTCCCATTCACTTGGTTTTGAAGTTTTTCAGTCATTATCCTCTCAGTATCTGAGTAGTCTAAATGAGTGAGATAGACTAATGTTTCCCTCATGTTCTTGTACAAATTAATGGCATCAGTATCCTTCATGAACTCCCTCACTACCTCACCATTTTCATTTTCTACAATAAGCACTTCCTCAGGCTTTGCCATTCGAGAAATTAATGTATACCGAACCACATAGTTCAAGGATAAAATTAATATCACAGCTGAGAATACTTTAATAACTATATATAATTATAAATTTCATTTTAATACACACAATAAATGTGTCTTAAACACATAATAATTTTCTTACTTGTTGAGTCTGCAGGTCACAAATAATGGTCCTAATGGTTGATAGGATTTCTTCAATGAATGGCATAACTTCCCCAGTTTGTACAGTAACAAAATGACGCCGGCATTTCATTGAGATTTTTATGAAAGTATCACATGCCATATCCTGAACCCCATCATGGGTTTCTAAAATAAAATATTGATTTATTTGGGGTTAATTCTTAATATAAATTTCATAAAATCTTTACAAAATTAGTATAAAATATAGCCATCAAAATATCTAACTTGATTAACCTACATGATTAAATACAATTAATAAATAACTATTCCTACTATTTTTGGTATTACAATATACTTTAATAATTTGTAACTAGCCTAAAGCCACTAATTGAGCATTGATGTGTTTGTATAACTAAAGGCTTAATATTAGTAATGGTGTATTTCTAAAAATGATTATGGTAAATTTACAATCTGATTTATCTTTCATCGCTATTAGCAAATAGATATAAGCACTCAACACTCATAAGATAATCAAACAGCAATCTAATTTATAAACTTACCATGCATAAATTCAAACAGTTTGTTTACAACAGTTTTCAAGAACTTCCAATGAGCCTTAAGAAACCTTGGATACTGGCCCACGACATACATAATATTTGATGCTATTATTGCTTTATTATCCTTCCCTAAAAAGAAAAATTAATCATAATTATATTTTAAATGTACAAATAAATAGCAGAGTAGATAAATATAGCATAAAATAAATAGCAAAGGGGAACGATAATTTATCTCGAATCAAGCTATGAATCTANTAAACTACAAAAATTGAATATTTAATATAATAATAATTATAATAAGTTTTTTATATAATACTATATACCGAGATCTATTGAGTATAAACAATAATTTAAGTGCTGATATATTGTTTCAAATTACCTGTAATTAATCAAGCACAACATTCAATAACCTTATACACTAGTTATATAGATATTGATTTTGAATAATTATTTCATAGAAATCAGGTGCTGTAGGTATGAGACCAGCACTGGGCTATCTTTTATCAAGAAACAAATTTTGACCAGTAAAAAGGGTGTTTATATTTGAGTGGCTACTTATAAATGGTCCCTCGCTTCATGAAAAGTGGTTGTATGGAAAGTATAAAAAAAAAAAAATTAATTATAATAATAATAATATGTTACATTATGTAATGAAGTTCATGCTATTTCAAGTATCATTAAAAAAAAAAAAAAAATCTACCATAAAAGAGCGGCATAAGCTTAAGATATTAAACATTTCAAGACAGACATATAATGGAGAATGGTGGACTTGATCAAACAATGCAATGAAGAAAGAAGTTAGTTAGCTAGGACTAATATCAAATTGTATAGGAGAAAAGAATAGTGAAGTGCCTTATCTTCATAGTTACATTCTTAAATAGATTTCCAATACATTTCCTCTAATAAATTCAAGAAATATTTGTTTCCTTTTTTTTCTTCCTATTTAACCTGATATATTAACATTTTACATCTTAGTAGCTGGAGTAAGAGATATCAACAGACACTTGAGGTTTTGAAGTAAAGAATATGAATGGATGATACTCCTTAGATACATTTCAAGTCCTCAGTATACAGAGACCGTGACACTTCAGTTTAAGATGTAATTAAAAACTTATATTTAAGTGCAATTACATATATATATATCCCTAGTATGGCCAAAATTAAT
>KZ806903.1:125826-139415 GCA_000696205.2 Oncopeltus fasciatus | reverse complement strand
ATATATATATATATATTGTCATGAGAGCATGTTCAAAAGCTAAATTCTATTGAAATTTGCTAATTGACATAGTATTTTTATAAATAAAACTGCAATATTACCTCCTCTAATTTCCCCATTGTTTCAGTGAAAAGGGATATAAAAATGTTGTCATAATTAGTAACATTTAATCCAGCAATTTCTGTTAAACAATTTAATGTTACATTCCTAAACATAGGAACATTCAAGAACTGAAACATAAATATAATTTTAGTTAGACATAAAATAACATTTAAATTCAATTAAAAGTTGAGACAAAATTTGGTAAGATGTCATCTTTTTTAGGCCAGCCAAACAACATTAATGATTATCATAATATATTAGTCAATCTTTTTCTTACTTAGTAATGTAAAAAATTATTATCCATATAAACTTGATTATTTCAGAATTGAATATTCCAGAGAGGTTACTCAGAAGAAAACAATTGAAGGGCACTAAGAAATTCAACAAATCTCCACAAATATATGTTTCAACAATTTTTATTTGTTTAGATACATGTATAAATAGCTTAAAGAATTAAACAGTAATTTTAATTTAGAAATGAAAAAGCACCAAACTTTTAGAACTATTCCTCACAATCTTTTTTGAATAAGATTCTTAATGGGTAACAGAAATTACATGAGGAGTGAGGGGTAAAAGCTAATAAAAGCAATTTTTAAAAAGTGGGAAATTTAAAAAAAAAATTATTATTATTATAAAACTATTATCAATGGAATTGTTGAATTCTAATAAGAGGGAAGTTAGTTTTTGTCTCTTTATTAGACAATAAAAATTATGTCATCAGGAAGTTTTGAAAATTGTAATAAAAATAAGAATAATTAGGTTCGGTCAAGGTAGATCCAAAAAATTAAATTTAAAAAATGTGTACTTTTAAAAATTATCTGCCGTTTCAGCTTACTTTTCAAACCATCTTCAGGGCTGTAGAAATATAATGTAAGAATAAAAAACAAATAAAACCAAATGATTTACATTATTATTACATATAATTGCCATAACTAACTGTAATGTGATATCAAAAGTACGTAGAATATGTAGAAAAATTCAAAATACAAAAAAAATGTAATTCATCACACCTACCTATCATGAAGGCAAGAGGGAACGTCCTGTCACCAGGATCTCATTTTCATAACTGGGAGGTAGGGTTTGGAACTTGTGAGGGACAGCATAGCTGGTAGAAAGATGGGGATATAGGGCAATGTAAGCCAAAACGTTAGCATATAATTTGAAAAAATACACTTTTTTTTTTAATTCTATTTTTTGGATCTACCTTGACCAAACCCCGAAATAAAACATCTTATAAATATTAATTTACGTTCAAAAAAATTCTCCATTTATAAATAAGAATGATTATTATCAAATCTCACACTATAGCCTAAAAAAAAAAAAAAAAAAAAAAAACTAAAGAAATATTACCTTCATAATAAGAGTTTGAATGAGTTTAGTTTCAAAAATGTATCCCAACGGAATCCAATTAAGAAACCTTAGAAGAGTTTCTAAGGTAGCTCCTACTAAAGGAGCATTTTGGGAATTGTCCTAGAAATATAAAATAATTTTCAAAATTCTGTTTTGAATAGAATATATAAAAGCAATATATACAAGTCAAATTGCAAAAATACAATTCTAAATTCAAGGAAAATGTACAAGTGCCAAATGAGGCACACATTACTTACAAGAACAAACTGGCAAAGTTGAAAAATTTGGGAAAATTCTTGACACACAGTATCTTTCAGATGTTTTCCTTTTGTTTGCGTTAACTGGCCAGCTGAAAAGTCAAAAACTTCTTCACTCAAAAGCTTTAAGATTACCATGTTGTTTTGGCAAAGGCTCTCATTTGTTTTACTCGCACCAACAATGTCTGGAATGAAGGATTGCCAATTTTTAGGCCATTCACGTTTTAAAACCTATAAAAGAAACAAAACATTACATAAACTGCAATAACTTAACGTAAATCTTTCATGTTAACATGTTGACTAACTATGAGATAAATCGTGGATTGCATTCTGTTCTAGGACACAAACTACAAATTATCACATCCTGTGTTTTAGTGCAGCTAAGATTAAACTTGAAATATCAGTACTAATATCTATAGCATTTCAGGTTGCTTATATTCAGAGCAAATACAATAAATTTTTCACAAATAAGTTTTTGGAGTTAATTAGATAACTGAGCCGTGTAGTTTGAAAGTGGCCCAACTCCATTTATACATCTTACTTCAAGATATTTACTATTGATAATGTCGGAAAGCAGTGATGAAGGTAATTCGAATTAATAATTAGTAATTACAATTTAACCTCATTTTTGGGACAATTGCGTTAGTTGAACAACCTGTACGTTTAATTTATTTAAAACTTAAAATTGGCTATTAAATTTTAGAAATCATTTCACCCATGACGAAAAACAGAACAAGACTATTAATTAGTTTAGATAGTAAAGAGGAAATAGTAATTAATAATTTTTTAAAAATTGAAAAAGAAACTGAATTGTACAAAAATATTCGTCTTCAGAGGATGAAGATCCGAATAATATATAGAAATGATTTTATTCTATTCCCTCTCATTAATTGTTTAAAATTTATGTGGCATAAAATACCACAACCAAATAAAATATTTATATAGAAATGATTGATCCACTATACATCCAAAAAGTGCGAAAGATTACACAAAATTCAAGAAAAAGATATTGCACTAATACCAGAAATAATGTTCCTGAAAAAAATTTTCGAAAACAAAGATTGTTGTTGTTTGAATGTTTGCAGAGAATATTTTAGAGAAGTTTTGGGATTTGGCAGATTTTAACAAACAAGATGTATTACTTCACAAAGCTGTCGAGTGTAAAATTATACAACGAAGACGTCCAACAAATGGAAAAGGTTCACCAAGAAATTTTAGTTTTAGACATTTGTAACGTTCTAGAAACGGAAAAATTTCCGTAAGTAAAAATTATTTTTTGATACATTTAATGTTAGTGAAGGACGCTTAAAAAGAGTACTTAACTAAAATAAAAAACTTAAATAACTAAACTTAAATAAAAGCCGTTTCCGAAGTGTTTTCAAAATATATAAAACAAATTCAGTATTGTTTTTTTTTTGTTTTTTTAATTTGAAACATCTTAAATTATGTTGAATGGACTTAGGCACCTTCAAATTTAATAATGAATCTGGCTGTTAGTGGTGAAAGTGGTTAAACTCCATTCTTGATAAAAAAACAAACATAAACAACTTAATAATTGCCACTATTTAAACAGGAACTTTAAATTAAACATCCTTAGATATGATTAAGCAGTAAAAATCATTAGTATCCTATACATATATTTTTAAATTCTTTGAAACACAAAACTTTAAATATCTCGATTTGAAGAAAAATGGAGTTAGACCACTTTCGAAATAAGCGGCTCAAATATTAATTTTGTGGTATATTATGCCACTTAAATTCTAAACAATTAATGTGAGGGAATAGAATATAAAATCTGTCCCAGCCAGGGCTCGAACCTGGATCTCCTGTTTTCCAGGTCGGTATGCTACCGGAATAGCATACCAGCCTGGAAAGCAGGAGATCCAAGTTCGAGCCCTGGCTGGGATAGATAGATTTTTATTCTATTCCCTCGCATTAATTGTTCAGCAGTGATAGTTTGACCATGATTCAAAATCTCAAACACCCGTGGGTGTGCATATATTATATATNAAAATATTTAGGTGTTTGCCACCTACAGTTGTCTTGTACTATCTCTTTTCACATACTCCAACAGATATTTGCAAATGCTTCCTTCACGCCTTACTTCAATCAAGGTTTCCTTCTTCTTCTTTTACCTACGGTTGATTCATCAACATCGTGTTCTATCCTCCTCTACGGTATGAAGAGATCTGTTACAGAGCTTGACCTAGTTGTCCCCCTCTTGTAACAACTTTTTTCTTGTGTTAAATTTCGTTCTCCTTGATACAAATCTTACCTTCGTCTTATCTTTCCACATCATTCTAGGTCTTCATTATCTCTCACCTTAGATCGTCTTCAACATCGTCAGAATCTATCTCTGTCTACCTCCTAGGCAGTGGGGGAGATCCTTCATAGAGTTTGACCCAGTTCTCCTTGTCTTGTACCAGCACTTTCCTCGCATTCCGACTCATTCTCCTTTTCGTAAAAATTTAACCCGTCCTCATACTTTGATTCTAGTCTCTTCCACATAAAAGTGACTTGAATGTACCTCAGGCCGAAATATAGTTTTTAATTATATCATAAATTATAACGAAACATTTCTGCCTTTTATTTTTAAATAAATTGTATGAAAAATATCGGTGTATACTGACATTTTTATATCACAAGTTTATATTAATTCTCAAGGATGTTTCTCTCTGGTAATTTTTATATATAATCGAACATTTCCTAACTACAACATACCTGTATCAATACAGGGATAATGACCTCCCTTTCAAACACTTGAGTCAGGGAGCCTACCTCCACTTCATTCTAAACATACATGGTTCAGGACAAGATTATATTAATTTTTTTATAAATAATAGCTCACCCTGGATAGGATTTGAACCTAAGGGGTCAGGATTGGGAGATCTGAACGGATCCCCTCCTGAGCTATCTTGGCACCCCAATGATAACTGTAATGTTAGTAATTATTTATTTTGGCCTATCTCAGATTAGAGAGAATTTTGAGAAAATAGAGAGAGAGATTTTGGTTACCAAGGGAGTTTTTATTTATGAGATGTAGCCTCTCTCTTCTAGTGGTTACCTTTTATATAAGCTCTTAAGGGGTACCTTTTTATATTCTGGAAATGTTAATTTCTGGAAAATTTAACCAATAAATTCCAAATATTGAAGAGTACTTCACACTGCAAGACCATTTTCCTATAACATGGACATGAAGTAAAAGAATTATTATCAGCTAGAAAGAATTAAAAAAAGAACTATTGAATCCGCAAGCTCAATGGCAGTAGGCTTAGCTCTACACTTAGTTCCACATTGAGTAACTTTTACATTTGTGATTTATTTCCACCAAAACTAGAGAGTGGAAGAAGAAAAGATGTTTTTTTTTTTGCTTATAAATAAATATATATATTAGCAATATTTTCCTGGAGGTTTTCCATCCCAAGAGCATTTCTATATTACCGAAGAAAAATATTTCTCAAAAGATAATTAATTGAATAGTACATAATAGAAGAATTTAAGCTGAATATAAAATAGTAGTTGACCTTTATGACATGGAAGCATAACAATAAACTATAATTTTATTTATTTTTAAATCGGTGAATAATATACATTGTATATACATGTATTTTTCATCCAATAAAAATGAATCATGTGAGAAAAAGTTGATGTTTTTTTTTTACCTTCACATTGATTTCTTGGAAGAATTTTCCATCTGGTTTTAATTACTTGTTCCAAAATTTGCAATGCATAATACTTAGTTTGTTGGTTATTAGAAAATTCTAAAATAGCATCCACTCTTGTCCATGCATCCGGATGTTCCTTAAGAGTAGTCAAAACTTCTTGAGCCACTCTTTGCTGAAAAATTTAAAATGTAACTAATTGAGAAAGTCATAAAATATCACAGAGAATAACTATGATTTAAAGAACTACAAAAAAAAAAAAAAAAAAAAAAAAAAANAAATAATTTAAAGTATTGTCTCACTGAACGTTACTCTAACAAAACCATAGTGCTAGGAAGGTATTGTTAATGGATACTTCAGATACAATTTGAAAATACCCTTGCTCTATTATATTTAATTAAATTTAAATTGTTATTTAATTATCATTAAATTATAAACATCCTTTAAGATTGATCGATTGACGGAATTACAACAGTCGGGGAGTTCCAGCAAACTGAACGAGATGCAGAGCCGGTGGTGGGATAAATCCAGACGCCCTCCTTGAACCCCTGTTTTCTTGAACTAATTCAAAAAAGCACCCCACCGAAATAGTACTGGCCTGCCGGTGAATGTACGTGGTCCTTGGACGGACAGCTGCCATCCGGGGCAGCGTGGCGAATGGCGCTGAAGGGTGGTTTTCGCGACGCCACAGAAATTAGAGGACAGTCGTGTTGCACTACCCTTGACACGAATCTCTACATAAAGTCCGTCGAAATTCTACATATCCGTGCCAAATTTCATCGCATTTGAAAACAAGAATGATAAAATTCGGCTACATTTTATATTACATTTGTTGATAATAGCTATATATAAAGTATATATAGAAAATGAAATACTCACGGCTGCGATACATAGTAATCAAGAACAGGTGGGATAGAGGATATGTATATATATATTTTACTCTCTTTCCCCCCTGTTCATGATATTAATTTTAGCATGTCATTTTCAAATATATCAATTTGAGAAATCAGATGAGAGCTTAGCCTAAGGAGCTTCTACATGACAGACTTTTTTTATTTCCATATTTTCTATTTTTTTTTTTTTTTTTGCCATGTCTATAAATCATTTAATTGTTATGGAAATAGATCTCATAATAACCTCTCCATCAGGGTCTCAATGGTGCTTCCTAAAAGTCAATAATTGAAAAAATACTGAATTATGCTTTTAGCTAAAAGTCTTGAAAAAAATGAAAATTGAGGGATTTAGCCCATTTAAAACATCAAGATGCATGAAAAGTTACTCCCCGCAAATTAATATTAAATTTTATTATAAAACTATTATCAATGGAATTGTTGAATTCTAATAAGAGGGAAGTTAGTTTTTGTCTCTTTATTAGACAATAAAAATTATGTCATCAGGAAGTTTTGAAAATTGTAATAAAAATAAGAATAATTAGGTTCGGTCAAGGTAGATCCAAAAAATTAAATTTAAAAAATGTGTACTTTTAAAAATTATCTGCCGTTTCAGCTTACTTTTCAAACCATCTTCAGGGCTGTAGAAATATAATGTAAGAATAAAAAACAAATAAAACCAAATGATTTACATTATTATTACATATAATTGCCATAACTAACTGTAATGTGATATCAAAAGTACGTAGAATATGTAGAAAAATTCAAAATACAAAAAAAATGTAATTCATCACACCTACCTATCATGAAGGCAAGAGGGAACGTCCTGTCACCAGGATCTCATTTTCATAACTGGGAGGTAGGGTTTGGAACTTGTGAGGGACAGCATAGCTGGTAGAAAGATGGGGATATAGGGCAATGTAAGCCAAAACGTTAGCATATAATTTGAAAAAATACACTTTTTTTTTTAATTCTATTTTTTGGATCTACCTTGACCAAACCCCAACAAAAATACATCTACTAAAATTTAAATAATACACAGTTAAATAATTGAAATCAAAAGTACAAAAAATAAAATAACATACCTGCTCACCCATACCAGAGTAGAAACATCCTACAATGTTATCTAACAAATTTATATCGAGTTTCTGATTAAAATCCAGAAGCTTTGATGCTTGTTCCGATAACGTTGCCATTCTTACACACAGTCACCTAGAATACCATTAATAAATGCTTATAATTATGTGCAATATGAGAATAATAAAAAGTTAAATTAATTAATAAAAAAAAAAAAAAAAAAAAAAAAAAAAAAATAAGTGGTTGAACAAATGATGTATTAACTGCAATACTGTTAGATTTTAATTCGATTTTCATTAGAATAACAATGGGGTCCATGTACATACTAATGACAACTTTCCCTTTTAAAGAGACAGAGATAAGTTTCAGCCCTAATAGCTTCATTTAATGAGAAAAGATTCCCTGTGTAGAACAACCTAACAACATAACCACTGTTATCAGTGTTTATTATCAGTCCATTTTTTCTCCCACTCAATACCATAATGGTACATTATTAATATTATTAAATAGTCAATAAATAGCCATCAGTTTGTAATTTTGTTATTTAAATCATGTGACATTCCTTTTTTCACTTATAAATAAGAGATAATGTAAACAAAAATATATTTATTAATTTGTTTTTTAGTGAACTCCAGTACTAACTTTTTTCGTCTAGCTTTTTCAGCAACATTCATTCTGAGAGAAATTCCAGAATACAAAAAAGATAAAGTTGAACATGCTAGCCACTAGCCTTGATTTTCCCACAGGAAAATCAAGCCTATTCACATTGATACCATGACAAGAAATTGGAAGAATTTTAACGGATCATTGCCGATCCTATATTGGTAAATGAAATAAAATTACTAAAATCTACCAACTAACCAATAAAATAATTAAAATTTATTTCTCAGGAAAATTGATAATAATAATTTACATCAATTATCTTTATTTCAATTTATTTATAAAAAGAGTAATAAACAAAAACTAAATTTACTTGGCTGAATCTTGCAATTTATATGCCTCTATACTGATAAGGATAAATTGAACAAAATTAGTCAAGTTAATGAATTTAGTGATGCATCTTTCTTTTTTTTTTTTTTTTTTTTAATAGGCATTTCATAAACTATCCCTCCCTCCAATAAATGGCCATTAAAAAAAAAAAAAGAAAAAAAAAAAAATCTAATAATTGTATGTCCAGCTGCGAATAAATGGCCAAATCTGAAAGGAAGAAAAGTGGATATAGCCAACCTACAGGATGAGTTAGACCCCTGCTCCACCACCTAAACTATTTGTGAACGAGGAAGGGAACAAAAATTAATTAATGAGGCAAGAGGCTAAAGAAATGACTTAGCTCAGANAAAAAAAAAAAAATTAAAAAAAAAAAAAAAAAAAAAGAAGAAACTAATTTACAGTGAGAGAGACTGAATCAGGCTGAAAGTACAGTAAATCTCATAAAATTAAGAAAGAATTTTTTTTTTTTTCAAAAGTCAATTCATGGCACCAAAACCATCTAATATTCATATAATATCTAGGAGTGAAGTTGAGTTCATCGGTTGTGCCCTTTTAATACATAAACATCCACCAACCACTAAAATAGAGGGATTAATATAATTATTGACTTATTTACAATTAATCTGCTTTATTAAAGCTTAATCATCCAAAAAGCTCATATCCCACCAACAAAGCCTTTTAAAGATGGCTGAAGAGAGTCTCTCTCTACAGGCTTCAAAAAAGTTTTGATCAAAAAAGCTGTGCATTCCAAAAACCGCTAAACCCAATTAAAAAAATGATGTAAGTATAAGAGACATTAATTTTTTCATCACCTACTATTACTATTATTAGAAAACTGACTTCCTTAGCAATAAGAAAAATAATCTAAAATGAAACAATCAGCTTCAAAAAAATCGTAACATAAGATTAGAAAAATTTTAAATAATGCAATGATGCTTTAAATAAAGCCATAAAATATGAAGAGAAACAAACATGTACAATAAAACAATAATTAGAATTAAAGCTCAAATAAATTAAATCTTATAAATCATCAGATGAGTCTTAATTTCTAAAGAGTGGTATATTTCATTATATTTCATATCACAGCTTATGTAAAATTAGACCTGATGGTATCTGAGGGCCAAAAACCTCTTCAGCTAAAATAAAAAAGTTTACTGCCGACTGATATAAATGAAACAATTTTCTCATTACCCTTTGTAAATAAGGCACATCCACCATAATAACTCAAGAGAAATAATTAATTTTAATTTAATAATACCACATAAAAATGTAAGAAAAAAAAAGAGTCCAATAGATATTATTATGTCATTATTCTATTAAATAATATACAAATAATTGAAGTTTTAGGAAAATTCTGAATATCAACTAAAATCTTTAAAATGCAATAATTTAAATGCTTCAGTCGCTATGTTAGTCTGTCATGCTAGTTCAGCAAACTTTCAGCATAAACATTAATTCCCCATGTCAAAAATGGGCATAAATAAGAATAATTCTAGCTTTAAAATTATATTTTATCATTTACTATTATTTACATTTATTTTTAGCTTTATATATATTAACAAAAAATCTGCTTAGATTAGTCAGATTTTGCCTGATAGAATTTTAATTACTATTTACAACTATTTTTAGCTTATTTGATATCTATTAACAGGAAATCTGTTTAGATTAGTCAGATTTTGCCTGATAGAATTGTAATTATTAACTTAATCTGATTTTCCTAAGAATATTGACCTAAAAACATTAACATTAGTTGGCAATAATATGTTTTCTAGCTTCTGGCTTAAAAGGTAAGTTTTCTTTTTGTTCCTAAAAAGCATAATACTTCATAAAACTGTAATTACAGCATCCGTATAATTAATAATTTATTTAAAGCTATTTGTGTAAAATAAAATAAAAAAATTTTATTTTTTATAGAAGTGCAAAATAAGCATTCATTATTTAAGCAAACTGTAGAAAAGAAAAAAAAATTGAATGATTAAGATCAATAACAAGAAAATACTTTTTTATACATTCAACTTACTAATATTTAACAACAAAATAAAATAACATGATGTGAATGCCATGCCCACAATCCCTAATATGCCCTCTAATGGGCAACTCTCAGTAGCTTACGAGATAAGCAACGTGCACATGGTAAAGGCATTCATTTACAAACTAAGCAATGTAGTGTTTTAACTAAAAGAAATTTTATAGATAGATATATAGAAGTTATAGATATAACTCTTATTAATCAAAATCCTTGATAAATTACACAACAGAAAAAGAATTACCCAAAAACAAAAACTCTCGATACTTACACAACAGGCACACAAAATTCACAACCGATTATGTCTTGAAGATTCTTCTCATATCCACATTCACACAGGAAAAGTAGACGCAAGCACGGAGCGTCACCTAAAAAAAATCATAAGATATATGTTTTATGATTTAAAACAAAAATTATTTCAAAGCATTAATGAATAATTAAAAGATAAAATAGGAGCAGTGTGTAAAATAAAATAACATCTTAGATATAATATATGTCTAAATATACAAGTCTGAATTATACAATGAAATATCACAAAATATGAATTTAATATTTAAGTGGACTGAGCTTTCATTGAAGTGATAAGAATTGAAGGCAGCAAGGAACTGGGGGATTTTGTCTGGATTGAGAATGAGGAACAAGTCATCAACATATTTTTTAAGGAAGAAAATGTCATTTCAAGAGGATGGTTATTAAGAGTAATATTGAATCAACAATCACAAAAATTACATAAACAAAAAATATTAAAAACTGCCCTCACAAAACATGCCATTTATGAAGGACACACATTCAACTTTGATAACATCACCTTTCTTTCTACTGAACCCTATGAACAAAAACGCCTATTATCTGATACCGTTCACATAAACTTACAAGTCTAGTTAATGACAGAAAAAATTTCTTCAACTTATTCAAACATTTTCAACATTCTGAAAAAACATTAGCCTAACAACCCTGAAGATGGCTTACAATATAAGCTAAAACATTGGCAGATCATTAAAAATACATATTTTTTAATTGCATTTTTGGATCTACCTTGACCAAACCCCAACAAAAATACATCTACTAAAAACTATTTTGATTCTTAATCAAGAAATCTCATTCCTTTTGGTCCGATTTGGCTCACGTCAAGTAACAAGTTTAGTTGACAAAAACAAACAAATAATTATGGTCATTTGAGCATACACAACCAAACACAAACATTTTAGTATCTGATAGAAAGAATCAGAGGGGATGGGGAAATTAGAAAATCTAGTAATTCATTGATATTACCTAAATGTGTAATTGAATAAAGTTACACCACTCAAGTTTTCACCGAAGCTGGTGGTTCTTCGACCCTCTGCAATTATGCTATTAACAACCACACACCAGCTTTTAATGAAGCTACTGTCCTAGGCTGCTGAGCCTTTACTTAAGAAAAGGCTGATTTTGGGATGTGTGCACAATAATCTCAATACTACCACTATTTATGATAGACGGGACAAATATAACATTTTTCAGCTTTTTGCAATATTTTCCATACAATTCAACGGAAAAACCCTGGTAAAATATCTTTGGCATCAGCCTTTTCAATTTTCCTTTGAATACAAACAATATAATTCAATTAAATTAGGTAATTTCAACATCATTATAATAGTAAAGAAAAACACTAAGTTATACAAGATGAAGAAGTAATTACAACTATTTTTATGATGAAAAATAGAAAAATTAAATACGTTTTTACAATTTCAAATAAACTATAGTTGAAATTTAATCTGTTGCTCATTAGAATTTAACCAACTTTCCAACTAATATATTAAAATCTAAAAGTTACATATATACATGAGTTCTGTAGAAAACTAAGCAACCAACTTTAATTTAACCACTTTGGTTAAAAGTTACATCAGCCTAGGAAGTTATCACCAATATCACAATACTTTAATCTATTTTCTTCAGCAATAAAGATTAAACTTTTTTTTTTTTCTTTTAAGACAAATGAGAACAATAACTTAAAAGGTATCAAACTCGTGTCCATAAGAGCTTAATATGGTGACGGTATTGCTTTATAACATTGTTGGGTTCAAAAATTTGCTAGGGGAAATGTACTACTAATTAAAAGCTCATAAAACTAAAGAAAATAGAATAAATCTAGATCAATTTTTTTTTCAAGCTAAAAATTTATAAACAGACTAACTACTGCAGTAATAAATGACCATAAAAATATGAAAATTAAAATTAAATTGCTAAACTCCAATAAGTTAAAGGACTTAAAAAGATTAACAGGTATTTATAGAACACTAAAACTATGCCAATGTAGGAATTTCATTAAAAAATTGTACAATTACATAAGCAGGATTATCCAAAAAGAAAAGTGGAGTTTTAAATATAAGACTGATTTAAATAATTCCCATAAAGGGAAGCAATAAGCAAATGAACCTATAAGAAGTAAATTATCATCTACTGCAGATACTATCAGTAGACTTGGGTTCAAGTTTATTTTGCAAATAATGAATAATTTTAATTTAAATGCAAGACATTATTCTTATATAAGGATAATAAAAGTAGATCCAGTTTTTTTTTAAAATTAAACTAAACAAAATAATAACAAAAGCAAGGTTATATGGAAAAACATAAAGGACAGGTTAGGATAAAATAAAGGAGAACTCTTTTCGAGACCTTTAAACAGACTAAATTCTAATTTTAATGTAAATTCTAGACATTTCACTCAGTTTTATGAGTAATCAAAACGAAAATTATAAACTTCATCAAATGAAACTTCCCGCGCGGTTTGACTAATATACAACTCGAGAGTATCACACGAGGAACTTAACATTTATTAATTCATTCGACTCGAGGGGAGGTGAAATTATGGTAACAGTCGAACCCAGGATGAACATCTTATTCAGTAAGACTCACATTAAGTCACGTAGAGAGGCTGTCAATCCAGCAAAATCTCCTGAAAACGTCCCAAACCACTAGGGAGTAATGTTTTTGAACATAATAACAAGATGGCGACTGGCTCTAACACCTGCGTTGTCTCGGCCCCCCCGATTGGGCCATTCCTTCCAATCTCATCCCTTCTCAAGACTTAGCTATTTACGTAGAAATGATATCATCATAAGCGAAAAATTTAAAAGATAGCTTAAATATAATTCCAAATTTTGTTTTAAAATAATTCAATTCAATCTTGCAACTACCCACTACTAACCTGATCTGTATGACATTGAGATTACCTTCTTTTCATTATATATATATA
>KZ806903.1:99071-125802 GCA_000696205.2 Oncopeltus fasciatus | reverse complement strand
TTATAAAACAAATCCCAATAATATAATATTATATACACACAAACACTCGCATTAGTGCTTGTGTGAATAAGCGCGAGTAATCTTGTGAACTACGTTCGCGCGGACTCGCTTATGTGTGTTTATACGAATGTCTTCGCGCCCGTTTCCGTTAGAGTATATGCGCGCAATCTTGGGTATGTGAGTGTGGTTGAGAGTGTGTAATGAAATTTGTGTACAGTATTTCTCATTTGCAGTTGTTCCAATCGGAATTAATACGTGTACTTTTTATTAGCCAGTGAAATATGTCTATTCCAAAATATCCATTGTATTTTTTTTAAGTTGCCAGGGTTATGTACACTATGTTTCTATTAAATGTCTACTCCACCGATATATTTTATTTATAAAATCAAACTGAACAATCTATTGCAATCCTTAATTTAAAAAAAATAGATTAATGAATACATTGTTATTATATCATAATTATTATTTACAATTAATTTACTCCAAAAGCCATGAACATATAGTTCTGTAAAAAAATGCGCCTATAAAATATAAGTCTCTATTTCTTTGATTATGTGAACTGAGATGCATATGATTTAATAGAAAATGTCTCTAATCACTAGTTACTTTTTAATAGTTCTTTGAGAATTGCGTGTTTTAATTAATTTTTTCTTAAACATTCCATTCTTAACTATTCTGGATTCAAAATTTGTTAATTTGAAATGAAAATTTTTTCAGATAAGCATGCAATCAAAGCTGGAATTGCACAATAGTCTCCTGCCATGTCCTTTCTATCGAATTTATCTGGATTAATCTGAGATAGTGATGTGATATTCAACCATCCGTGGATCCGTTGGCCAATTTTATACGTAACCCGATGTGTCGCAGAACGTTTGCAAATGATTTCTGTTTTCGATTGAATTAGGATTCAATTAATGATTGTATATTGATTACATACGTACACCAACATTAATAATGCTTTAGGCTCGCTTGAGAGAATTCTTCTAATTACTATTTTCCAAACCTTAATAGAAACCCTGAAAGTGGTTTTCAAACACAAACACTATTCAAGAGATCATGGAAAAAGGAATCCTCAGAATTCGGTCGATGCAAAGAATAAACTTTTCCTAAAGAATATAATTTTTAAAATCATTGTGTCCTTAATTCGTATCACCATCTCTTATATTCTTCTATGATTTGCTAGAGCATCCACCTGTGATTGTTCAATATCAAGAAGTGTACTTCATCAACTTTTCTACATAATGCACTTAGAGTCTTAAGTTTGAATGTATTTCTCTTCCTTGAAAATTTTCTACGTCAAGAACTTACATTGAACCTGTACGAAGTACGCCAGCACCATATCATATACTTCAAACTCAACTTATTCGCCATAAAAAGCCTCAAATACGTGGTAAGATAGTGGCTTTTAATCACTGAAAGCTCTCCACTTTGATAAAAGTTCTGTAACGCTTGTTATAATTATGAGATCTGACAAAAATTATAGCTTGCCCATTGTCTTAATTTCCTTACTTGAAAATATATTTAGAAAACTGGTAGAACTCAAAGAAGCGGTATTTGAAGACATTTGCTGAACAGCTGTATTATTAAGGGCAGCTTCAAATTCATTGTCAATATACAATGAACAATATGTATACATAATACGAGCTTCCATATTGTTGAAGGCTCGGGGAAACAGGTAATGAGAAAGTCAGACCCTTGCGGAAGAGGGCAATTGAATGTGGCCACCTACTTACAGATGACATCACTCCACTTTTAAGAGGGAATCCAGAAAAGCCTAGAATGATCTATACCAGTAGCCCTCAGTCTAAAAATTTGATGGTATTTTCCAACGTTTCTTTGAACTGGACGCGCAACAAGAGCAATAATTAATTTGTATGGTGGTTATTCAAATCCTAATAATCTTAACAATAAAAATGTAAATGAATAACATATTCTAAATAAAATATCAACTACTTCTAAATTAAAAAAAAAAATTATTCTCATACCTTCTATTCTCCGTCTTCATTGGTTTCTGCAAACCATCTCCCGTTGGCGAGCGCTTTCGGACACTGTCCATCTTCCGGCCGAATACATACGTTCACTGTCACGGTCTGTATTCAAACGAAATTCAGAAACCATGAAAATACATGATTGAGACTTAGTAGAAAGAAATATAACTTACAAAATGCATTTAATTTTAATTCATAACTGAACTCACAAACAAAACAGAACGCTTCCCTTATGGAAAATATATGAATCCCGCCCGAGATACCCTGAGTGAAATACGGTGAACAAAGTGGAGAGGTTTCTTTATCGAAAGATGGACCAAAACTGAAGTAAATGACAAACTATTTTCATCATTCTGTTATACGGTTTCTGCAAACCATCTTCTGTTGGCCAGTGCTTTCGGACATAATAAGTTGAATACAGACCGTGACAGTGAACGTATGTATTCGGCCGGAAGATGGACAGTGTCCGAAAGCGCTCGCCAACGGGAGATGGTTTGCAGAAACCAATGAAGACGGAGAATAGAAGGTATGAGAGTTCTATATTCATTGGTGGTAGAAATAATAATAACCCTTTAAAAAAATTATTATACACAGTCGTTTGTTTCTATGCCTAAAACATGTCAAACTTTAATGACACGTTTTGACTATTCTTGGTTTTGTGCACTGATTCTTTAATTGAAATCATTATGATAATTTTATTTAGCATCAGTTCTGTTTCAGTTTTAAAAGCTAATTTTTATTTAAATCTTTTACGTTTAATTGCTAAATCTTATATCTAAAAAAAAAGTATTTATTAAAATTTATTTATTTCTGTAAATTGTTCATAATAATGTCAATTAGAATAACATAGAGAGAACGACCAGTGTGTCTACTCAAAATAAGAAAACTCATCAATAAGATGGCGACTGGCTCTAACACCTGCGTTGTCTCGGCCCCCCCGATTGGGCCATTCCTTCCAATCTCATCCCTTCTCAAGACTTAGCTATTACATGGACATGAAGTAAAAGAATTATTATCAGCTAGAAAGAATTAAAAAAAGAACTATTGAATCCGCAAGCTCAATGGCAGTAGGCTTAGCTCTACACTTAGTTCCACATTGAGTAACTTTTACATTTGTGATTTATTTCCACCAAAACTAGAGAGTGGAAGAAGAAAAGATGTTTTTTTTTTTGCTTATAAATAAATATATATATTAGCAATATTTTCCNATCACATATATATATATATATATATATATATATATATATATATATACATAAAATTAACGTAGCTCACTTGTAGAGGATCACGGGGCCATCCCCGTTTGAGTCGGTGTGAAGTAGTATCTAGATGGGTATGGAAAGATAGTTGTTCCTTGACTATGGGATTAGGATGTTGTATGAGGCGGGAATAGAAATGAGAGGGAATTATATCTTTGACGAGTTCGATTTTGAGGTCATTGTGAAGGGTAGATTTGGATAGATAGAAGGGAGCATTTACACTGGTTCTGAGGATTTGGCCTGGAAGGATTGCATTCGAAGGATGTGAGGACGTTTAGCGGTCCCCCAGAGTTCTATACCGTTTGTCCGAATGGGTTTGAGAATTGTTTTGTAGATCTTTAGTTTGTTTTTTACTTATAATTTTGATATTTGTCTGAGTAGTTTAAATAATATTCCGTACCACTTGTTTAGGTCTTGCCTTCTTTTGCCTTATGTATACTTCCTCGTAAGTCTCGAGTCCAAGTAGAAACTGAGGTTCATTTAACGCGGCAACTGAGTATGGATAGGACCTAAGTTTTTGCAGATAAAAAAATCTATTAAACCAGGAGTTCGGCGTTCATCAGTTATCCAGTAGGTGGGAAAATTAGGGGAGGGGTAGTAAGGTTGCTGGAACAGACACAAGAGCAGATTGAGTATTTTACATTAAATTTGCCCCCACAAATGAAAAAAGGGCCGAGGGATTTGAAGAATTTAGTAAAGTATTTTGCTGTTATGGTCTTATTAGGGGAAAAGCATGCGAAAGAAATATCGATGGAAGTAGCCATGGTTGCATGAATCATGTCTGTAGTATACGAGGAAATGGGATACATGGTGGGAGAGTGAGTTATGGACTAATATCGCGGTTCACCCATGGGCACCGACAGGGTGGATTGTTCTGTAGGTGTAATATTCTGTAAAGCGTAATTTTTTTGTTTTATTAACAATGTTTCTCTAATCAACATAACGTGTACGTTCATGCTCCGTAGTTAGTTCGTTTGAAGCGCGTTAGGATTACACAAAAGGTTAGATACGGATGAGAAAGGATTCATGGTATAAACTAAGGCTGTATTAGAAGTATCCTGCCTAGTACAACTGTAAGACCTTCGATCAAACGAGTGATCGGAATACGGATAGGAAGGATGTAAAAAGGTTATTCACATACTGGAGTTCTGAATTGGCGGTGGGATGAGGGATATGTCGCGATGATGGGGGTTGAGGCAGATTATTGGTGAGGCTGGCATTCAGTCCGTGGTAAGTGATCTAGACCTGGGTTGTGGGTCCGCATCTCTGGAGCTGGCATGTATGTACGTGTATGACAGAACTATAAGAGACCCCTGCTGGATGGTTCTTGAGAGTGAGTACGGGTGTCAGATTGCAACGACGATGTTCGTTGGTTGTTTTAAAACTCTTTGTTTTATCTGTTAGTATACATCGTAGCCCAGATGTAGATAACGAAGTGGATTTTAGAGCAGAGGGCACAAGAAGCAGTTCCTCCCGTCTCTTTTGACAGTTTTTAATTTTATGTTGACCACCTCATACGCACTACGGGTTGTGGTTGCAGCCGCCCATGGTAAGTCTGATTTGCTGACAATTGACTCTGAACTACATCTTTCTTTAGATAAATAAGGTTTAGCAACGTTTATTATTGTGCGATATAGTGTATATTTCCTGAACGTAAGGAGTTTTTTCGAAATCTACGAATATCAGAGGTAGAGGGGCCTTTTCTGTTCCGCTTCCAAGGATTAAAATACTAAAAATGTTTTTCACCAGGAACCCTAATCCATTAAGCTCTTCTTTTATGATATCTATTGTTGTAGTATGGTGGAGGTTCCTTATGACCACAAGTAGAGTGAGTTATACTTGGAGTTGAAAGGCAAGGAACTGGGCGTTTAGAGAATTGTTATCTCCCTGTACATATCTGCTGAATCAGGGTTTATTTTTGTATCGGTCTTTTGACCGATGTAGTCATAATTTGCTCAGCCTACTTTCTCATCTAGCTGTCAAATTAAGCCGAAATTTAGGACATTTTTGATAAACATTGGATGGGGCTTGGATATTCACTGTGGGGTTTGTGAGATCTCCATGGTCTCTGAAAAGAATTTTGAATGGGTTCGCGGTAAAAATTGGTAAGGTTTCTGTGAAGGCTGAGGTGGTGCTTTAAAGGTCTGTTTTCTTTTAAAATATCAATTAAATTTGAAGTATCAGTCAATTTTACTGAGAGTTCTTTCTCATTTCATCTAAAGATTTAATACTTACTTTTTCAGAGGTTTACAAGTAGAACTCGAGTTCATTAGATTTTAAGATATTTTGTGAGCTACAGCATAGATTTTCTTCTAAAATAAAATGTTAAAACATTCAAAACTTACTTAATAAGCTGTTATAAAATTTAGGCATTCATACTGGTATTAAACCATATTTTTATACAAATAATAAAACACATCACTAACTTTTGATAAGGCAATTCCAACTTACCCATTCTCCAGAATGCAAGAAAATATAGGTCTTCTATTATTATTATTGGCTTCAAATCCATTAAATTATTATTAGTATCATTATGCCCAAGGAGAATAACAAGCATGGTCACAAAGAAAAAAAACATGGGAAAGGAATAAGTATGTATAAACCTTGCTTTCATGGACCTCAAAGTATCCAGGCTTGAAATATAATACATAAATTTAAGCTTCTTCAAAACTCCTCCCACCCTTAGATCACGGTAGATAGCCTGCGTGTCGGTCCTCTACATCATGTCTGGTTTCAACCAGTCCAAGGGGGTCCGCAACCGTCTTTCGAACATCACCTGTGGCAGTGAGGGTCCAGTTGTATTTCTGTAGAGCAAAAGAAATTCTTGAACCCAGTTAGTAACTTCAGAACCGGTTTTTTAAAACTGAGCAGCCCTTTCTACCAGTCCGTTTGTTGTGGGGTAGTAAGGAGCAGATCTAATATACTGACTATTGCAAAATTATTTGAAATCATAAGCAATGAATTGAGGCCTATTGTCGGTTACAATTGTTTTTGGTACTCCAAATCTTGAAAATATAATCTTTAGTGCCTGAACAGTTTTAATAATCCTTCAAGCCATTTTGAGGTTTCATCTATTAATAAGAACCAGTGTTTAGCATCAATCGTCCAGCCGACTCCACGGTTCATTTGGGGTTGACCAGTAATAAAGCAGGGCCTCTGGTTCCTGGAGTCTGTTTTCCTGACATCAATGACACTTATGAACAGTTTTCCAGAGATGAGTCAATATGTGGTTTGCATACTTTAGGATGTAGTCCCGGTTTAGGTTGTACAACAGCCTATATGTCTTTTAACTTTGCTTAAGGTATTATCGAAGAGTGTTGAATATTTATATAATAGGTCTTTCAGATCGTCATTGAAAACTTTGTCATCTGGTTGGTAAATTTCATTAAGTTTTCTACCAGGTGATAGGTATTATTTAAATGCCAAAACTCAGTCAAGTCAAAAATAGATTTTTTTAAGAACTACTTTCGGCAGATAGCCTTGTTAAAACTCACTTTTATAATTGCCTGTCCAAGAGTATGGACCAAAACTCCAGTGTAAGCAACCAGATTTTGTGTAAGTTCTAGTTAAGGTGCCCCTAAAGTTTCCCATTTTTCGTACTGACTACTGTCTTAGCTGCATAGGGATCATACATTTTTATGCTCTTACCATTTACCTTTATCGTTAACATCACCTTTGATTTACTATTGGTAATTTCATGTGTTTGTGATATCTTCAGATTGATATTGTTACTATGGATTCCCAGATACATGGTATCATAACGTATAGAATTTCGATCATCAGAGTTGTCACTCTGTCCATAATTGTTATTACTGCTTCATAAATGACTTTGACTACTTTTAATATTTGCTCTATCAGACTTGACACAAACCTCAGCAAAATGATTCTCTTTTTGACATGCCAAACATATTTTATCATGCAATGCACTTTTGAGTTGTTTTTGTGAATAAAATTACCACAATTAAAACAATTTTTACCACGTACTAGCATCACCGGGTAACAGATTTTTGCTTGAACAATCGTTGGCAAGCATATTTTTTGAGTTCAGAAGTTGCCCCAGATATTCTACATTTTAAAAGCCATAGACAATAGTCTCTACATCAGCTAATGTCGATGATAGTGATTACTTTAGCAACTCCCTCAGCCAATTAGTATTGTTATTGCCAAATATTATTTTCTTGTCATATAGTCTTTCATTTATGGACCCATATGACTATCGACCTTCCATCTGTCATAAGTATAAATAAATTGCTGGGCAGATTCTTCTCTCTTAGGGGCAAACTCTACTCGTTCTGTGACAACACATAGTGGTTTGTTGCAGTATGTATCTAAAAAGATATTAATACTTAAGGTTTAGATTAACAGGTTCGGGCAAAAATAATCAAATAATAACTAAGCTTCTTAACCAATTATCATAAGAAAAAGACACCATCGTCTAGTTCGTCTTCCTCAACTTTGAGAATAGTACTCCCAGTGCTCGACGTTAGAATCAAAAGTGTCAATGTTGATCCTTTGACCTATAGTGTATAGTTGAGTACCTTCATTGTTTGCAGCTAGTTGAGGTTGACTTCTACATCATGACATTCCTTACACTTTAGTTAATCGTCATTGCCAATAATGTAGTATAGTGAATAATTGTTAAGCTTAATAGGCATGTCACTTGTTTAGAAGTTGTTTTATTGAATGAAATATGATTGAAGATCATACGACACCATGGAAAAAGGAATAAAAGAGAAGTACAGCCTCAATTCTCAGATTTTTTTTTAAACTCCATAGATTAAATACTGAATATTTGTATATCAAGAGTAAGGCACTACAATTGATCCCTGGAATTAGCAACTATACTAGAACATTGACATCTAGGCACGCAGATGACATTATTTAATCTTAGATATTTCTGAAAATCTGTAATAGGCTATTGTTGCGGAATGAAGGGTTAGTTACACATACCCCTAATAAGAATTAATACTGAATTAAAGTAATTTAAACTAAGAATTAATGTAAAAAATTTTAATGCAGTTTAATACATTAAACTGAGGGGAAAGGCTCTGTTAATACATTCCATCCTATTTCCTATAACATTCATTTATTAGTAATTTCAAAAATCTTAGTGTTACAGACCTAATCATCTGATGGGTCGTATTCATAGGAGCTTCATGGAGGGCAATTATTATTATATAGTGCTAAATACAAAATGCTGTCACTATTTTTATGCCATTTTAACTATGCTGCTAGAGATAAATGTTATTACTAATTTTTAAGCAAATTTACACTGTTCAAGTTCTCCTGACTAAAATAAATTATTTTATAAGTTTTTATTGTTTTTTAAGTCCACAATCATAATTATATTTTGCTGGCAAAATATATTCATATATTTTGAAATAAGTGGGGAAGAGAACAAGAGAAGAGCCTGAATTTCAATGAGTGAACAGCCTGTTTCTGATAGATTTTTTTCCCCTAACTTTATTCTATATGGCTCTAGCAAATCTTCTATTTAATATAAAATAGAATAATGAATTTGAAAACTTTTAGCTAAATAAATAAAAAACTTTATTCATGCAGCTTAAGCATGAAGAAATGAAAGAATGCAAAAGAAAACATTCAAATCAATAAGTATGGATTCAGTGGGACAAAATTTCATGTGAAGAATAAACTTTGAATAGAGAGAAAACAAAAGAGGACTTCATCCTGCCAAAGTCTCGGCTTATGTGTCAGTCAGCATATGTAGAAAATTAGGGAGTAAAAACATGTAGACCACATGCTTAAAGTGATAAAGGATTGTAACTTCATTTTAGTGTCCCTGGAGAATAAATTATGTTCTATAAACTAATTAATCTATTAACAAGATAAAAACTGAGCCCACAAACTTCATAGCCAAATAAGTACAAAAAGAGGAATGGGGGGAAGAAAAATTTATAAATATAATTTAAATAAAGGATTATTATCCAGGGATCAGTGAAGTGAAAAAACAAAACATATAAATTAAGTTCTTAGTTAACAATTCAATAATTTTTCACTTCAGAATCAGGTTCAATTACTCAAACACAATAGAAAAACCTCAGAATGAATTCTTAGCCATAGAAATATTAGCTCATTATCATTAAACAAAGCTTATTTTGATATAGTTTTTAACAGGATTATGGATTAAATAATTTCTGTAAATAAAATGTACATATTTTAATATTAATCTTTGTGATCACATGATACTTTTCAGAAGCACAATGCATGCTAATGTACAGTGAAGAAAGATTAAGTGTGAATTTTATAAAACAAATCCCAATCATATTAGAGAATGTTTTTCTAAATTAAAAAACTATACTAAAGAGAACTAAATACAACTGAATGATAGAATTAACTTCATTTCCAAGCTAACCAGGTAACAAAATAGGTTTAATTTTGTTTAAACCAGGTTTGACAAATAAAATTAACAAGATATAACCATACAAAACAACAGCAGTCACTCACTTCAACTCGTATGAAGTGAAAAATTCTACATTATTACAAAATAGCGAGTAAGGTTATATAATATATATATATATATATATATATATATATATATATATATATTAGGACGTCACATCTTGANACACTACCTATATATATATGTATATATATATATACACACATACATACATGAAGTTATATAAATGAAATTAGAATTAAACTAGCCTAAAACTTCATCAACTTTGTCAATGTGAAGTAAACTTAGCCTCTCTAATTTCCAATTGCTATTTAAAGTAAAGTAACAATAAGAAACAGTCACTTTATTAACCCTAATATAAAAAATAATAATTTATCACTGATTTGAGAAAATAATAATAATAATAATTGATATATGTTCTTTATAGTATATGACAAAGCCAACTGAAAATAAAGATTTTATTTAAAATTAAAAGTAATAATTTAATGGCTTATGTACTTCCATCAAGACAAAAAAAAAAGGATTGATGAAACAATACAACCGGAATAAAAATGTTAACTTTTCAGTGAATAGCGATCAGTCCAGAATTCAAGAGCTTCTGAATCTTCCTCGCAATGTCAGGGTTCTTAAGATGGCTGAAAAATAAAAATAAAATGAAAATAAGTAATCAAGACTTTAAAGAAATTGTATAAAAATTAGGAAGTAAAAATCAATCTTCCTGGACAGCTGGCTTTCTAGTCTTTTCTTTATTTTAATATGAGAAAATAGTAAAATTGTTGACCATTTGACTATACTAAAATGTATAATTAAATGATTTATTAGATTACTACTCATAGGACACAGATATAATTTTAAATTTAGGCCTTTATATTATATAATTTCTATATGCAACTACTAAAAATGATTTTTAAAAAAATTGGCAACAACAAAAATACTTCCTCTACTTAAAAATAGCTCATTATTATCTGCTTTCGATGTCATTATCATCAGGGCCTACATAACCAAATAAAATTTATGTATGTATAAATAAGTAATTTTTCAAAAAGAAAAGTTAACTGCTAAAACTATATATAATTAAACTCATAATCATTATCACACAATAAGGCAATATATATGAGGTTGACTTCTACATCANNNNATATATAATTTTTTTAAATTAATAAAATATACCCCATCCAACACATGAAACTGTAATTATGTGAATTAATATTAAACATATAATTAATAGAGTAAATGGATTTTTAATGAAACATTATAACACGGAGAATTCCATGAGGGAAATCTTAACTAATTGTTCTGAGTTGCTGCTTCTTCCAGCGACTACTGATAGGCTCTCTTAACATCTAAACCCACCATTAGGCGCAGCATGCCTCAGAGGCTAGCGAAAGACATTGTTTCCCCTCCAATTTCCAAAGGAGACTTGGCAACATACCTTTTATCTACTCTTCTACTGTTTGGGACTAGACACAATGGCCGCCTCAGTCTTCCCTTTGTCTTCACCCTATCCACATGCTTCTCCCTGGCTTCACAGGCCGACTGAGCCCGATTACACCACCATTTTGAAGGTGAGTTTTTGAAAAATATTTTTATTTCAAATAATTTATTATATTTAAATATGCCTGTTCTGAGAAAAGTTTGTTATTATCATGATAAATTTGTGCTGCACTGGACCCTGGCTTATTTGGCCGGGTGCGTCCGATCTTGTTTTAATTTATTTGTGTCCTTTCACTTTTTTCTAGCCCACATGCAAATATTTTTATTACTTATACTCTTTCACTGAACTATTGTAAACAAATTTTAAAACTAAAATTTTTTTTTCAAGCATATCATATACAGATATTCAGCAGAAATGGCTAAAATATATAATCTCTCGATCTAAAGATGTTGAAGAAGTGCTGAAGCTTTAGGCCATGAAAGCGACATCCCGTCTGAAGATGAGGTGGAGCAATGAGAGCAGGACTCAGAAACTGAACAGGAAGACGAGGGGAAGTCTGAAAATGATGAAGTAGTTTTTTCTGGGGAGAGATAAAATGACAAAAGTGGGCTAGGAATCCACTTTCTGCTTTTCATATGGCAAAAAGTCACAACATCATAAATCACATTCCCAGGGTGTAAAAGGTCATGCTTAAAATGCTCGTTCTATCTACAATGTTGGGAATTGCTTTTTGATTCAGAAATGTTGGACTTGATAGTAAAATTCACCAACCAATATATAAACTTCATCAAAGACAAATTTGCATGGGAAAGAGATGCCAAGGAAACAGACCCAATAGAAATAAAAGCATTTATTGCTTTGTTATATCTGGCTGGAGCCTACCGGGGAAATTGTCAGAGTTTGGAGGAGCTATGGGGGAGTGAAGGAGATGGCATTCAGAAATTTGGCCTCGAGAAGAACATCAAGCGTTTCAAGTTCATCATACAGTGCATTCGTTTTGATAATCTAAAGACCTAAGCTCAACGGAAAAAATACAATCGGCTTGCCCCAATTCGTGAATTTTTTTAACGGTTCATTCAGAACTGTCAAAAGAATTACATCCCCGGAGAAAATGTTATGACTGACGAGATTCTGCCAGGATTCCATGGAAGATGTGAATTTCGGCAGTATCTACCCTCAAAACCCACCAAATATGGAAACAAGACATTTGCCCTAACTGATGCTCGTACTATCTGCAATATGGAAATTTATGCAGGAAGACAGACGGAAGGACCATTTTGTATTATCAAGAAGCCCAGTGATGTGGTGAAAAGATTGGCTGAGCCACTTTATGTGACAGGGTGAAACATAACTGCTGACAATTGGTTTACTGATTTAGATCATGTTAATTATTTGAAAACTAAGAATATGCCATTTGTTGGAACTATTAAAAAAAAATTACAGTTGCCACCAAACTTTGTAAATGTAAAAGGGAGGGGTCAGAACAGCAGCATTTTATTTTAGGCTTCGAGAGAGAACTCTTCTCCATTTGAGTAAAACAACCAACTCAGGATCAACCCAGACAAAACCACAATGGCATCCCCCTTCCAAAAGGAAGTGACCCGCTATCTCTAACATATCAACTCTGCCTTCATCAAATGATCTCCAAACCTTACTTTACTCAGAATTCGGCACCCTCATCACACCACTCATGTCTCTTCTGACTACCTTAGTCACCAAAATAAACCTACTAACTTCCACACCATGATTCCTACACAAGATATCCTTTTCTGTCCTCCTTTGGAATACTAACAGCACTCGGACACATACTGACAATTTCAAATTGGTACTCAATGACAAAAATATAGACGAGGATTTACTGTCAGAAACAAAACTATTAAAAATTGTGGGCTAGCACACTTAGAAGGCAGACCATACTGACGAGTATGGGACACAACAGAGTCTATGTCTACATCCACTTCTCTTATCACACTTTCAGCAGTGCTTTGTCCTCCAATTAAGCCAATTACCACGTCACAATTTATTACTTTCCTCTAAGACCTTGGCCCCCTTTTTTTCATCAGTTTCTCGAGACTAAAATGTGAAATACTTGCAATGGTAATCAAGAATGACCAACTCCTGTGGCCGTGCTCTATATAATGCAGTATCTACCCAAAACCTAACCTTAATTAATCCTTACTTTCCCATCTATTGGCTCACTAACGTGAACCGCCTTTCTGATTTCCTAGACTTCTTCATCTGGAAAAACCTAATTCCTCTTCATCATTCAGCTTCTCCTTATACGAACTCTCTTCTGACCATAGCCCAGTTCTTCCAACATTATCCTTGACCCCTATTGTCCCCCTCCCTCATTAATGGTCCAGTCAACTGGAACTTGTTTAGAACTTAGTATTTCTCTGAAGACCTCTGACAAACTAGATGATGTGATCCAGTCATGGTATCATTGACTTTCAGCATTTTTTTGGATGGCTAATATCAAACCAAAATTTACCAAGTACTCTTCTGAGTCCCAAAAACCACTCCCAGATTTGCCTAAAAAACTCATCATAGCACAATTCCACTCAAGGGCATTGTTCCAAAAATATAGACATCCCACAAATTGCAAAGACTTCAATTGTCTTTCCTGACTGGTGCTTAACAAACTGAGGCCTTTAAAGCCCATCTGTCTACCCTCTCAGTAGGAGACAAATCATTCTTGGTAGCTAATCGCAGAATCCTTAAAAGCCATGGAGCTCCTACCCCATATCTGAGATGGTTCCTGGGCCTCTTCTGACAAAGACAAGACCTGCACCTCAAGCAGACATTTACTCATTTAGATCTCTTAGAACTGTCCAATGCAATGGGGATTAAAGAAACCCTGGACATACCATTTTACCTATTTTTGCCTTTCAAGGCAGTAACACCTTTTGAGGTCAAGTACATAGTCTCTTGTCTGCCTAAGCACAAATCACCTGGATATGATTTAATCTCAGGTCAAAATCTTTCGAAAAAGGTAATTACATTCCTGACCTACATCTATAATTGTATATTCCGAACTAATCATTTCCCACTCCTCTGGAAATATTCTGACATAATACTATTTCCCAAACCTGAAAAACCACCACATAACCCTTCAACCTACCATCCTGTAAGTCTCCAACACTTTTTATGGTTTTCTGAAAAATTCTGTTTAAAAGAATTTTTAACAGATTTTTTCAACCTTCCATTGAACTCTTCAATATCTTCCTCAAAATCATCAGTTCAGCTTCCGACACAAGCATTCTATTGTCTAGCAAATATTTCGCATCGTAGACTACATTTTCTCTTTACTTGAGAACGAAGAGTACTGCCCAGGTGCTTTCTTCGATATTTCTCAAGCAATCAATAGAGTCTGGCATGGTGGTCTTTTGTTTAAACTGAAATCTATACATCCTAGTAACACTTGCCTTATCCTAAAGTCTTACTTATCCAACCGTTTATAATATCCCCATCCTTTTATTGGCAAAAGAGACAAATATAAATATATATACTTAAATTTAAATTTAATTTATTTTGTAATATATATTTTCACATAGCACATGATTTATGTTGAGTATATGTAATTACTTTCCCATACTATTATTTTTTTTTGTTTAATTTCATCTTCATGCATTTAAAATTTTATTGCATATGACATTGAAACTAGAACAATTTTGTATTTTTTCATAACAAATTTCTTCCTGAAACTGTTAGAACCTCAACTTCTGAAGTATTCATTTAACACACAGGCAATTAAATCATCATCAAACTCAGCACATCTTTTGCATTAACAGGAAACTTGGCAGATTTAATTGAGAATAAACACACAAATTTAGACACAAATTTTAATGACTATTATATTTTATATAAATTGAAACTAATATAAATAGTCAGGTATAATAGCATAATAATATAAGCATCCTGCACACAATATCTGAAGCGGTTCTATAATATATGAGCTGAGACCGATGATGTATCATTGGTTCTAAATGCTGCTAGGTTTTACTTAATATTAAAAAGTACTAAGTTTTGTGTATTTCCTCTATCATTCATGAAAAGAGTTTCTCTCACAGCAGATAGAATGAAATAATCCAAATATAACTCATAACTTGCAAGACTATAGATTTGGAGACAACTTTTAATATTGCTTATAGTGAGTAATTACTGAGAAATCAAGCTTAGAATATTTAAGAAACTTACTCTTGGAGAGCTTTAGGGTCATTTTGCATCTGTTCAAGAATAAGCCTCATTGCTGGGTCTTGGAGAATGGATTGAACTTCAGGATCAGCCATAGCTCTTTTCCTTACTTCCTCAGGATTAGAGTTAACAGCTATGGAGCACTGTTTATATCCTTCTAAGGCCTCCTGTAATTTATTATAATTTTTTTTTTTTTTTTAACGGTGCTAATACTCTTAAATAATATTTTTTAAATTTATTATTCTACATTTTGTCATTAGATGGAAAAGATAATATGAATATCTTAATATAAATGTAACATTATGACTTTCATCAATTATTGATTACAATGTTTCTAGTAAAATAATTTAACATAAAATACTAACCTCTGTGCTTAAAACCTCAATTTTTTTTATTGAAATTTTTTAGTCCCTTAAAAAATTGTTTGTTTAGCATAAATAAACCTAAGTACTACTTTTTGTTTCGATCTTCAAAGGTTTTAAATTTAAATATAAATACTTTTAATTTTCAAAAAAGGTTTCAGATATAATCCAACACTACCACAAAAGCATGTTTTCATACTTTATGTGTGCACACATTGAACAAGAATGCGTATAAATATAATATGCATTTTTATGAACCAGGGGGTTCTGAATCACATTAGTGTACCTAACAAGAATCTGGTAGCACAAAAAAAAAAATTAATGTAAATTGATTCCATTTCAGTTGGTTGATGATTGATACTAATTGAACTAATTATGTATCATTACTACTGTCTATAAAAAATCCTAATAAAAAAAAAAAACACTAAAAACCTTAAATTGATATTTTTTTATATTTGATGTAATCATTAATGATTGGATTCTTTTTCTTATATGATAATAAATGAATCATATAACTGCAAAAATTTATTGACATACTCTATCAATGAAATAAACTTTTTATACTTTAGACACATAATTAAACAATTAGGATTGATCTGTCAATAAGTCAACGGACCAAATAGCTAATTTATTCCCAGTGATCTACCCCCCTGCACACAACTAAATTACCCCCCAAAAAAGCATTTACACTTTTCCAATTCCTATTTACACATGATTCCACGAGGAATTACTGGACACAGGAGACAGAATGCAGAAAGAAAAAAATATTAATACTCAAAGAGTATTGAACAAGGATCTTGTGTTAAAGATAAGTTCCTTAATATATATATTGTTATAGAGAAGTCTATATCGTAACAATTAGACTATCCTTGCCATAAGAAGATTATTGAAAAAAAAAATAAAATAACTCAGATCACCAAGTAGTAACAAAAAAAACTTGGAAAAAATAAAAATTACATACTGCATTAGTTGGATCCAAATCAAGAGCTTTGTGGTATGCACTCAAAGCTTTGCTTGGCTGCTGCATCCCTTGCAAAAATTTTCCTTTCCTAATCCACCCTTTAACTGAAACATAAAATTAATTTTATTTGTTGAAAATTGTTGAAGGTTTATAGCTTAATCTTAATAGGACAGGCCATTATAGGATAAATTAATGACTTTTTATCTAAAAACAACTAATAAAAAGTATGAAAAAATAAAGCAGATATTTTAGATGCAAATCTTTTAAACAGAATATGATGTTTAATACATAGTGAAAATATTGTGAGAGATGATTTTCTCTAGAAACTACATGAAATTATCGAAGAAATAAATTGAAAGCAATTCTTAATTTTATTGAAGCTTTCTGAGATGAATAACACAGCTCAGAAAAAAAAACTTTTTAACAGCTAATCAGGATAATCCATGAAATTTTTTTTGGTGTGCTGAATCCAAAAATGATCTCCATTTCTTCATAAGACATCACGAGTTCTCACAAATCAGGTAATATGGAAATTCTTCAAGTAAAATAAATTTTACTTATAAAATCAATATTTTTATTTACTAATTACATAATTTTTTTCAAGGTGGGATGGAGGAAATGCACTTTGAAACTCATAAGGCTACCTAAAGTAATAATTTTTTTTTTGTTTTTAAAGAAGAGGAATCGCTAAATTTTAATGGAAGTTTGTAATTTTATGGCAAATCCTGATGTCTAGGAATTTTTTATTTTTTGGTTTTAACACTTCAAAATACATTGAAATTAGTCTATATAAATTAAACAGCTTTTTCATCGCAGATCTGTGTAATAAAAATGAAAAGAAAATTTTTTTTACAAAGAGGATAAAACTATCATAAATTAAGAATTAAGAGGAGAAGCTAACAAATATACAGAAAAAAATGTACAGTAGATCGAAGAAATTGCTAACCCTGGGCTACATTCTATCTACTTAAGATGAAAATACTTACTGAATTTAGGATCAAGCTGGAGACAAGTTTCACAATCTTTTAGACCTAGATCAAAAGCAGCAAGCTTTGTATAACAAGCAGCTCTGTTACTGTAATACTTCGCTTCATCAGGATTCCTCTTGATAGCTTCAGTGTAATATTTTACAGCTTCAGCATAGTCACCTAAAATTTTAACAATAAAGCTCATTAAAAATAAGAATTTAGAAGTGATATAATTTTTTTTTCACTGAATCTCTGGAATATACAAGCATTATACATATGCTGGTATATAAAACATCAAATTTAGAAGGGGAAGGTTGATTCTGATTATATAAATTGATTTTTNTTTTCCATATTAGGTTTTGTAATTAAGTAATTGTGGAAAATGATGACTTTCAGTAGAACCTGTCCACTAGGGAGCGAATCTCCCAAGTAGTGGATAGGGGTACCAACACCTGAGCCATTGAAAACTCCGCGAACTTATTTTTTGTTGAGAAATAAAGATTTTTTAACATGGTATTGGAAAGCTTCTAAAGGGAGGGAAAGCAAGTTTTAAAACATCATTGATGTAGGACAGAAATAAGACAGCTTTCTGAGGAAGCTGTCATCCTCTAACAGAACACACTGAACATTCTCTAGGTTGCAGTGTAAGTGACCTGAGAATTATTGATCCAGGCTTATAGACAGTAGCAGGAACATTACATTACATACACAAGAAACTCTAGCATTGCCTTGATGGAATATAAAGGAGTGATCATGAAAGGGTGCTGTAGATGTTAACTGGTCAATGGGTGAGAGCCGGAAGAGATGCTGAGGTAGCCTAGCTGGACATTTGCCTTATTCATACTTCTTATCCTTTGGATGTTGGGTCTTTTAATACTGCAGCTTCTGGACTGGCTGGGAGAGCCTTGCAGTAAACAAGGCTGAGTCTAGTTACAGATATTAAGGTACCTGGATGGTTTCTTGCTTTGTAGCATGAATTCTAGTACACCAACACTTTACAAAGAAGGAATTCAAATGACAAAACTTATGTTGCTGCTGAGAATACTATTGATCCATCCTGAGTATCTTAAACCCTGTAATACATTTTCATTTTTATGGAGAATTTCAATTTTCACTATTTCACAAAAAAGAATTTTCAAAGAAAATATACCTATATTTATGTTGCCTAAAGTAGGTTCCAAATTTACAAAAAATTGTCAGTGACTGCTAGCTGTTCTATTCAAGGCTAATGTACACATCAAGATAAATGAATTATAACTGGTCGAGTTCTTCTTTGGTGAGTTCAGTAAATATTTTCTCTGTTAAATGTTAAGCTTATAATGTTTTTTGTTTGGATGCATTTTCAAATCTTGCAATAATAGCTGAGAATCATCATTTGGGAACATAACCTAGTTTCCAATGTTGCTTCAAACCTCAATCTGCTATTATTTCTCTCGGTTTAACATTTTTTAGAAATGATTGATCAAGATTTCTAACAGTTTAACTTCTACAGCAGTTCTTAACTATTATTATTCAGGTACTCATACAAAATACGGTACATTATCTTCTTCCTGCCTATAAATTTGTCCTCACAAAACACAAAATTTTGAAGATAATATTTTTGGCTTCTCTTCCAGAGAAAAACTTAAGAAGAATTTCTGATATTAAGACATGTAACAATGTAAATAGTTAATAAATACTAGAGAGAAGGGAAATAATAAATGTGAAATGTGCTACAAATTATAAGAGTATTAAAAAAAAGTACCATTTTTGAAAAGTTCATTCCCCTTTTCCTTAGCTTCTTCTGCTTTCTCAGGATCCACATAAGCCTTCTTTTCTGCTTCCTTGATTTTTTTTTCAACATCAGAAAGAAGTGCTTTGATTTCTGGTGTCCTGTGCTCAGACATAGCTTTTTCATAGTAAATCTTGGCTTTCTGCCAGTCCTAAAATGAACAAAAAGAAGATTATGAAACATTCACTGTTAAATAAGCTTAAATTAACAAATTAGATCATTTAAGGGAGTAAAAGTTTCAAATAATGAAAATTTTGTAAATATTATTTTGTTGTGGTATTTAATCTCATGTAAATTTTAACAATTTTTAGTGCAAGGGAACAGAATAAAAATCTAACAGTCCCAGCCAGGACTTGAACCTCGATCACTTTCCGGGCCGGTGATTTTTCCATTTACGCTACCGAGACAAGTCTGATAAGTTATCAAATTCCCCACACTAGTGTCGAGAGTCTAACCTCCAAGGCAGGTGAATATATCGTCTTATGCTCGGAGGAGCTGACATTGTCAAGCTGTTTAAATGACTCTCGTTATTTACTTTTAAATTTTATAAATATTATTTTTTTGTGGTATTTAATCCCACATAAATTTTAACAATTGAAACTGCTAATAGTAAGTTATGTAAATAGAAGGACTTAGTTAAGCTGGTCCAGTAAAACAGTTATTTACTTCTGAGTATACTGACATGTAAGAGTCATGTCTTTAATTTAAGACATGAATTCTAATTCTAATTGTGAAGTTAGCATCGATACATTTTAGGTTAACCCCCACTTCTTCACAATTACTAACAATTAGCAGTTTTCTCTTGAGTGAATATTGCTATTCACAATGATATAACTTTTGAAATGATTTTCACTTTTATTCAATTCTACATATGAGAAGATATGTAAATATGATAAATAAAAAGTAAAGAGGATCTGTTAAAAACTTGTGTATGCATGCACCCATGCCTGAGTTTGTGTGTGTATGCATATATGTAAATATTTACTTATTTTATTCGCTTTTTCTCATCTTAAATTTAAAAAATAAATTAATGAAATTTGATATTTAAGTATCTTTTCTTAGGATCTTTAAGTGAATCTTAAGAATGAATCATAAGTTTCATTAAGAAAAGCTGTGGTCTGCAGAACATTTACAGAAATAAATGTACTTAATTTGATGTCATGAGAACAAATTTCTTAGGAATTCATTTAAAGTTCTAATTCCAAAAAACACACAGCTAAACAATTTTTTTATTAACACTAGAAAAAGTGATGAGAGTTTAACTTACTTCTAATTTCTTATAAGCATTTCCTATCCTAGTAAATGCTTTGGCAATTAATTTGAAATCAGCTCTGTTTTCTCTTCCAATATCAATTGCTTTCTCACATTGTTCTATACACTTCTGATATTCCTTTTGTTCAAAATATACAGCTGCAAAGCAAAATACAAATATATAAAAATAAAGCAGAATGAGAAAATATACACTTTGAAATATTTATTTAAAAAATGTAAGATTTTATATCCAAATCATGATGATAATGGTGGTAAATTTTCATATTTCACTGTTTATATCAACCTCCTCGGCTGAGGTAGTTTTTTTTTTCTAGCTTCCTGCACAGTTCAATAAATGTAAGGTTTTATGTGGCAATATCCAATTTCAATCTTTTTGCTGATTTACACAGGTGTGAATGACTTCACAAGAGGAAATTTCTCACAAAACCACTAATCAATTTTACTAATTATTTCTATCAAAGAGACATGTTTTGAACATAACTGACATAATTTCAATGGTTAATGTTTGCGCTGATTTGAGAAATTTCTTAGAGAAAGGTTTTATGTAATGGAGAAATCATGAATTCTGAATAAATTCTTCAGGCAGAAATCAATGTTTGAAAAGGAGAGTTTTTTTTGACTGTAGATATTATTATTAGATGATTTTAGTTGGGGTTCGATCAAGGTAGATCCAAAAAAAATACAGATTTAACAAAAGGTGTATTTTTTTTAAAGATTATCTGCCAACGTTTCGGCTTACATTGTAAGCCATCTTCAGGGCTGTAGAAATACAATGTCATGAGAATACAATAATAATTGACAATATTATAATACAGAATTACCATAATGTAATGTGATATCAAAAGTATGAATGTAGAAAGCTATATAAGATAATTTGAAAAAAAAAAAAAAAATGCAGACAACAACTTGTTAAAAAATAATTGAATAACATTGAAACTGCAATTTACCACACCTGTCTATCATGAAGATGAGAGAGGACGTCCTGTCCCTAATTTCACATTTCCATGACTAAGACGAAATATAATTTTTCAGAGAACCAAAGTGGGAGGCGGAATGGTGGGGGAGACATAATGAAATGTTTAATATTAGATATACATTTCAAAAATCTATTCTCAACCTCCACATCTCTTGAAAAATACCAAAGCCAAAATCAAAAACCTTAATATTACCTTATCAATAATTTTAGGTCCACTCTTTGTAAGGATATCAACGGTGAAGATGTTAAGATAATAACTAAAATTGTCACTGGCATTTTACAACAAACAAATAATAAATAAAAAAGCCTCAATTATTAGGAAAATTCGAAAATGCCAAAATTCTTAACGACAAGTCACTATCTATCCAATTAGTGGCCCCAATTGGATCCATAATATTTCCTTCGTAGATATCCCCTCTCCTGTTCAGAAAATATCATCTCTAGGCCCTAATTTCTCAGTCCCTCCACAAGATTCAAAATCAAATTTTCCTAAATTAACAGTTGATTTAGAATCCATTTATAGAGACTCCCGTCATTCTGTTAGTGAAGACGAGAAGGAATTGTCACGTTTTAGAGTTAGTAACATTATGACCAACCACCTACATTCCTTGAAACCTGAGTTGTTGTCTGCATGTTTATTTCAAATTCTCTTATATAGCTTTCTAAATTCATACTTTTGATATCAAATTACATTATGGTAATTCTGTATTATAATATTGTCAATTATTATTGTATTCTCATGTCATTGTATTTCTACAGCCCTGAAGATGGCTTACAATGTAAGCCGAAATGTTGGCAGATAATCTTTTAAAAAAATACACCTTATTTTAAATTTGTATTTTTTTTGGTTCTACTTTGACCTAACCCCAACTCTAATATCATCTATTAATATCAATGTTTAAAGTCTTAAAATTAAGAACATTTTAAAATATACAGTAATAAAAGATAAACACACACATAACAACAACAATAGACTAGAGTCTAATAAGATTTGTGCTTTTGAAATCTGGCTCAGTTACTATGGACACATTTTGTTTGATGAAAGAGCTGAATATTAAGACAAAGATCACTGTAAAGTAGCATGCTTAAAAGAGATGACTACAAAACATTAAGAAAGTAACAACTTGACTTTATATATAATTTTAAAAAATAAATAAAACTTTTTAAAAAAAATTATGCCACTCAATCAATTATAAATAATAGGTTAATAAAATGACTTAAAATCTTCTTGCCAACCTGCTATGTTATTCAGGAAAGTTATGTCATGTGGAATAATTTCAACAGCCTTATTATAATGTTTAAGAGCTGTTTCAAAATCTTTCTTTTTGTATGCCTCATTTCCTAGCTCCTTTTCTGTTATTGCCTACAAATAAAATAAAAATAAATTGATAAAACCAATTAGTAAAACACAAATTAATTCTAATAAGCAATGAACATGCTAAGTGGCAATTAAACTGAAAGGAAAGATCATGGAAATGGATCATGATATTTAAATCAAAAATAATTTTTGTCCTTAGGGTATCATCAGAACAAAAATAAAGAACAAGAAAAAGTACATCTTACCATTTAAATTATTATTGAAAATATAAAATAATTAAAATTGCAAATATAAACAATGTAATATTTATACATATAGTCTAATATTATATTTGTCTTCTGTAGCTTAAGAGCGCAAAACTAAGACATTAATTATTATAGCAATTGGGCACCAGAGCCCAATGGCTATAATAATAATTGTATACGAAGAACTTCATATACAAGTAAAGGGTATTATATGGTACAATGTGAGAGGTGTGACTACATAGAATTTATTAAAATATTAATAGACTACATTGAATACTTCAAAGTAGAATGAAGGTGTTCTATTAGATATTTTATGTGGACGTGTTACAACTTATATGAACAACACAAAATTTCTTTCATAAATTCAATCCAATAAGGAGAAGACAAGCACAGAATTCATTTACTTTAATAGAATTTTGTGACACATTTAAAAATTGAAAAAAATATTCCATGAAGTTCTTGTAACTTTTTCAGAACCATTACTTTTAGTTAACTTGAGTAATAATAATCTAAATAATATATTTTTTGTTTTTCTCATGTTTTCTGATGAAATTGTATTTCAACAGCCCTGATTATGAAGGCTTACAATGTAAGCCAAAACTTAGAGAAAAAAGGTTTTTTTTTTTTATTTTTTTTTTTTTTTATCAACTTTGACCGAACTCCAAAAAAATTCTCTGCTTTTAATATTTAAAAACTCAAAACTACTGATCACATTTCATTGCAATTTTCAACATCCGATATCTTCTCAACTAATATTTTAGTAATATCTATTAATTTTGGTAATAGTGAAAAACATGCTTGTTGGTTATTTGAACTAGCAAGAAAATTTTATAATAATAATCATGAGGTGAGTTTATGGTAAGACTGAAAGAAAAAGAAAAAAGAAAGTGTGGCAGAACACTGTATTACATAAAATTCATATATAGAAATCATAAATCAAATTATTATGAATATAATTATACAAAAAAAAAATCAATCTTCAAAAAAATTGAAAACTTTATTTATGTCTTCAGTCAGTTCATGAACACTGCCTTTATAAAATATTTAATTAACTTCAAAATATTTGATAAAAAAAAAGTTAATTTGAATCATAACTAATAATTATTACTGTTTTGAATATCTGCAAACTTTAAAGGCTTGATGATGGTCAACTTCAAACTTAAGAAAAACTGTCAACATTTATTTCCTTAAGACAAAAGAGGAAATATGAAATGATCCTAAATATTTGTACATATATCTAATATTGTCATAATAAATATTAAATTAGTACCTGTTTATTTATAACAAATTTTTCAACATTTATTTCAAAAATAATCTAAAATTTTAATTCTTAAGGTTTCATGTGTGTATTTGTATAGTTCATATTCAACCTTGTAGGATCAAATTCATAAATATAAATGGTGGACAATTGCAAAAATCTTATTTCTTCTCAAATAATGACAATGACAAAACTACTATGTATTTCTTGAAAATATTTTTAAAATATAGGCTCAAAATCACAAAAAAATGTGGAACTCATTATTTTTGTCTCTGTCAAAGTCAGTATTTATGATTAATTAATGGAACATATTTTTAAATGACTAGGAGAGAGGTAATATATAGTATTTTAATATAAGCTGTATGCTAATTATGTTTTCTGTCTGTTAGTCATTTAATATTTTAGCAATCACTGAACTGATTGAAAGATTTTTTCCATATTAGGTTTTGTAATTAAGTAATTGTGGAAAATGATGACTTTCAGTAGAACCTGTCCACTAGGGAGCGAATCTCCCAAGTAGTGGATAGGGAATCTCTCTTTTAAGTCACACTCCAGGGAGGAATGGGCTCTTGGGCCTCGTGGACCAACAGGGAGTATAGCATTGGGGAGTATAGATCAGCCATCCCTTCTTCTGAGGTGATTTAAATGTTCTCACAAGTTGCCCTGAGTACATGGAACATCCCCTGCTGGGCTAATCACTTTCAGTGATTAGGCAAGTATACTTGATTCAGAGCAATAAAGGTTGGGTTCATGCTAAATGGCAAACACTTCAAGAAAGCTTAAGAGCCAGTAAGCCCTTGAATAATTAGGGTCAATTTAGAGCTGCGGGCAGGGAAAGGGTTAGATCCAAATATATGTCCCTACATATGATACAGATTATACCTGGACAAAAACAGTTCTGTAGTGACTTTGAGAGGTTGGTCAATTAGGGAAGAATCAGCAATAGAAGAATATTAATCATTGTTGACCTCAATGCAAATACCACCTCAGAACACATGAACCCACACAGAGAATAGTCAAAAGGGAACGACAGCTGAAAACGTCTGATTGAATGCTGCGCTGATTACCTTTTCTGCTGGCAAAGAAATGCCAAGAGTATCATCAAGAGTAACGCTATGTATTTTACACCAATAATGAAATAAATTAGCAATCCTACTCAGTAGATTTTAATTATAAGTTTTAGAAAAAATTGAGCAGAAGATTATGTCAATAGTAGGTTTTTAGCAAATTCTACTCTTTTATTATTTTTATTGTTGAGGAAAGTTCAGTGAGCGTGTATATAATTAATTAGACTAAAATGAATAATTCACCCATAAATTTACCTCTTTTTGTTGAGATGTAAGGTTGGTGACACCAGGGTCTTCTTTTGGTTTGGAGGATGGCTGGCTTGGGGGAGAGCTGGGCTTGGGAGGATCAACATCCATACTTTCATCATCCATGTTTATCCCCAAGAGAGTACCAAAAGCTGTGAATAATCTCTTATCTGCCATCAAGAGACTGAAAATATTACACAAAATACAAATAAATATAATAATAAAATTATACTTATGGGAAAAAATCATTAACCTTAGTATCAGTATTACAGTTACATCATAAATGCTAATTTCATAAAATAAAAGTCAGTAAAGAAATAAAATTTGTTATAAATTAAAACATACGACATAAAAGTCATCCCATTTTATAGTTTGTTTTTTTTTAAATCTGAGGCAAGGCTAGGGAATAGATTCTTAGGTATAAAAAAAGAAAAACTTATAAAAAGAAACCACTCAAGCAATTATAAAATTCAGTGTCAGTCTTTTGAAGGAAAATATAAGAAAATGCTACTTATATTCCACATAAGGTTATTTTCTTACATACTTAAAAAAATAGTATAGAAGCATTTTTAAAAATAATATAATTATTTTTGTTTTTAAACTACTGAAAAATAAACAATATTAAAGCAATGTAAATATCTCTTTAAGAAAAATGGTGAAAAATATAAAACCATAAAACATTTTGTTCCTTGACATACCCTTATGTCACTAACTAAATTCTATTTAGTATCCTATATAATGGGTAATATTTTTTTTTAAATACCCCTCTAAACATTTCTCAATTAATTTAGGAAGTAACTAGTTCACCATCGAGCTATATAAGGAGAGGTCATGAGTTCTTTTAGCAAAAGATTTTTTATTTTGGCCGTTTCGGCCTAAATTTCAGGCCTTTATCAGGGCTGAGTATCAAAATTAATTTATTGGCTCGCAAAAAAAAAAAAAAAAAAAAAAAAAAAAAAAAAAAAAAAAAAAAAAAAAAAAAAAAAAAAA
>KZ806903.1:83861-95799 GCA_000696205.2 Oncopeltus fasciatus | reverse complement strand
GGTAAATAATCTAAAGGGTTATTATTATTTCTACCACCAATGAATATAGAACTCTCATACCTTATATTCTCCGTCTTCATTGGTTTCTGTACATCATCTCCCGTTGGGAGATGATGTACAGAAACCAATGAAGACGGAGAATATAAGGTATGAGAGTTCTATATTCATTGGTGGTAGAAATAATAATAACCCTTTAAAAAATTGAAAATTCATAAATTTACTTTCCTATATATGTCCATTTATTGATAACAATGAAGTAAGGGTGAGTGATTGTTTGAGCTTCTTTATGAAATATATTTGTATAGAATATTTAAATTTAAATAACAGGTATCTTTTTATAGAAGTTTCAAATTTAAATAAATGAAGCTAAATGCACTTTTATGAATACAATATTGTTGCAAAATATTGATATGCAGGAATAGGCTCCATCCAAATTTCATTACTATACCCCTAGCTATTTTCATATTAATAAAATATATTTTTTTGAATCACAAAATTAAAAGAGCAATAAAAAAAAAACAGTATATTTTACAATACAAAAAATAACGTTGTTCTTCTGAAAGTTAATAACATTAATGAGTTTGTTTAAACAAATATTTAAAAAAAATAGTTTCAAATCCTAGAGAAAAAGAGAACAACAATAGAGCTTACACAAAGAATAAAATATTCACGCTTAAAATATTCTTCTAATCTCTAAAAAGCATTAAAAAAATTAATAAATACTTTTTCTGCACTATGTTTACACAATAAGTAAATTTACAACTTTTAACATTCCTGGAAAATTTTCTTTTAATTCTATATTTTACTAGGATTTATTATGAGTTGTCACCCTTGATTTTTTTAAATGTAGTAATTTAATCTTTATTTATTGTACTTATTAAGAAATATATAAATTAGTACTTGAATAGAGTGAAACAACACAAATATAAAAATACTAATTAATTTTTCATTTCATATAATCTTGAATTAACTAAACGATATATTCATAATTACTTATGATCAGAAAAACCTATAGAGGGAACTTCAAAATTACCTACATTGCTCTTTGTTGATGATGATAGCCAAACAAGATCTATCAACTTTTTTTAATAAGTGAAGTATCCAAGATATCTTATGGAGATTGTCCAGTGTACTATCATCCCCAGGTCTTTTTTTCGAAATGACCAGCCAGAAAAATATATTAAGACACTCTATTTTTGATTTTATAATAGTTATTGAATTTTCTGAGGTTGAAAACCTATTAAAATTATTGAAGGATAAATTCATAATTTTTAATTTTCCACTTTGCGACATTTCAGTTGAACACTTAATTGCCTATTAGGCTCTATCAATTAAATTAAATTTATCGGCGCAATAACTTATCCCTGAGTCAAGTCAATCAATTTTGACTAAACACATATAAAACTATTTTACCTGTGAAGTAAAATTGTCCAGATGCTGTCACAACTGAAAATTGTCTGTTTTCAAATCAGTTACCTTTGTGTATATGCTTGGAGGGGATAGCCATCTCTTCGATAAGTGATTGTCTAGTAATCAAAACTGTGTGCGGGTCAGCCACATTCTCTTCAGCTGCAATCTCCTCCTTATTTTATTTATTTATTTAGTGTTAGACTCCCTTTCAACAATTTAGGGTCATGGAGGGAGAAGCTACCTACAGGTTGCCACCCCACTCTAAACACCCATGGCACAGGACAAGCTTTTAGTCATAAATAAAAGATTGACCTGGCGGAATTTGAACTCGCAGAGTCAGGATTGCGAGACCCTTTTCCCTGAGCAACCTGGTGCCCCTTATCTCCCCAACTGAGAAAGTCTTACTTTAAAAGTCCTGGATGACCAATTGTATGAGTCTGGTCTGTGATCTCCATTATATGAGCCCAAACATTTGAAATGGATTATCTAGGGTAATAATCTGTATCCTAGATTATTATTTTCAATCAATTATATTGTATGGTGAAGTAGGAAAGTCATGGTTTTGCGGAGAAAACTTATAGTCCTCATAAATTCTGGATAAAATAGCACACTCATATTTTCTTCCTTGCTCAGAATACAGGGTTCTAAAGGAACTACAAAACGACTTATCAGTTCTTTCACCAGGATCTCGGCAATTGTTTCTTGCCTACAGCTTCTTGATTTTTAAGGGCATAGCATTCTACCCATTTGCTGAAGTATTAGATGGACACAAGAATGTATCTATTACCTTCATCTGTCAGGGGAAACGAACCTACTACAACAATAATGTCCAGGATCTAGCTGCTCAAATGGGCTTTTCCCTCTTTGGGGCCTTCTGCTTCTTCATTGGATCATTAGAAGCTGCACAAATCATACATCCTATACATCAATTGATTATATCTTCCTTAAGGTTTGCCCAATAGAATCGCTCATGAATTCTTTCCAAAGTGTGATATGTCTCCGAATGACCTCAAGAAAATCCGTAGTGAAGATCCTTCAATAAATCGCACATATTACATTTCGGGAAAATGAGTTGGAATTTCTTCTGATCTTCTTCCATCGACTCCACAGTCCTCTTCCCATTCGTAGTGTATGTGGCTTGAGTATTTTTGCATTCTTCTTGGTCTTATAGGGTTTGATGAGGAATTTTGTGGATGGACTCAGTTGGTGCGCTAAGTAGCGAAAGTTAAAAAAAAGAGGGTTTTTTGAAAAAAATGACTGTTTTATCAAATTCAAGATTTCAAAGGACTGTAAACATTTTACACGTTATTAAATCCTATTTAATACTTATCAAGACTTAATAAACTTTTCAGAGTATTCTCTAGGCTCTGTGACAGTGCTCTACAAAATTCTCTCTGAAATTTTAAGACATTGCTAAAACAACTAATGATATCATTAAATATGAATAGGATGGTTTAACTGATCAGTTCACTGCTCGGTGTTGGCTTGAAGAATTTATTAGTTGAAATTCGATGTTAGAATGGAAGAAGGGCTTTTGGCGACCAATAATGTATATTGATAAGGTTTTGCTGGAAGCTGTTGGGTCAATATAATTCTTGACAATCAGCTAAGATGTTAAAAATATGAGAAAATGTGTTTAAATTCATATGGGATTTTATCAGTAGTTACCTGCTATAAAAAGTGGGTTTTCTGGTGAAATCCAAATAATACCTGTAAGCAGTGGCGGTCACCAATGATGGTCAGACTGCTTTTCCGGTTGCAGTGGGGGACAATTAAAAAAAAAAAGGAAATCCATGCTTTGCATTTTTTGGAATTTTAAATAATTCATTAATTATTCTTAATAAATTTGTTCTTGATGGATGCTCTATGAATTCTGAACTCTACTGTGAACAACTGAAAATATTGTATTCTCTGATGTCTGAGCATTATCCTGTCTTGATCAACTGAAAAAGAGTTTTATTGCAAGAAGATAATGCTCTTTCTCACACTTCCTGTCGAACCAAAGTAAAGTTTAAAGAATTTCATGAGTTCTCCCCCTATCCTCCATTTAGTCCAGACCTCGCATCATCGGATTACTGCTTGTTTCTTCAAGGGAAAAAATTTTGATAATTTTGAGGAAGTTAAGTCCAAAAGGTCTTTGACAGCCATCTCAAGAAATGGAATCAGTGTGGGATCAAGCAATTCTCTAGAAAATGACTAATAAAGGTAAACAACAACAGACTTTTCTTTGAGCATTAATTATATTTCATGTTAATGATGTAAAAACAGTCATTTTTTTTTACACCATTGTTGAGGGTTTAGAATTTTGGACAATCTTATGGGGTTAAGTGATTTTATAATTAAAACATTGTGTGTTGCGTCAAACATGCAAAATTTTTCAAAATGTATACTGAGGGTTCAGCATTTAGGAGGTTTTAATGCAAAATAAGATTTAATTTAGGAGGAAACATCTTTAGGATTGTGTGGAGTTGGGAATTTGCCTTTAGAAAGTGTGTTCCTTTTGCTTTGATGTTTAACATAGTTTTGGGCTAAAGTTCAAAATTAATTTACTCCAAAATCAATAAAAGTAAATTTATTACAATAAACAATTATACCTATTATTAGAAAATATATACAGATAACAATATACTGATGACAGTTAAACTACTGCCCTTGCTAACAATGAAATAAATAAATTAAAATGAATTACTTACAGCTAATTACAAAATATACAACTAAAGGGGAAGTACTTTACCAGGAAATGAATTTTCTTTAAATCATTTTTTTTATGAATATTACTTATTGAACAATAATAAAACTATTTATGTACTTTTACATTTTAGAAAGCTAACTATTGTGGAAAAATTTGAGGTTTTATTTTATTAGAAAACAAAATATATCAATGAAATCATAACCCATGTTAATGAAATGATATTAAACATTTATGTTTATATTTACGTGCGTATTAAAATTGTGATAAATTTTGTTGAAAGAAATGGCAAGTTTAATTGAGAAAACCAAAAATTTTGGTCAGTAGAATATTGATCACACAAATTTATTTATTTAGGCATGTATATTAATTTAGTTTCTATAATGTTTGCTGCCTATGATATCGATTTGGAAAAAAAAACAAAAAAAAAAAAACAGAAAAATTGTTTAAAAACTGTCATATGAACTTCAATAGCTAGATTCTATTAAAAAACAAAAACAATCAATACTTGAGTATTTAGAGACAAACAAAAACATAATACAAAAACCTATAGCTTGACATACATAAATTTAGTGACTATCTTTATCTAGTAGTTAATATTTAAGATCAGAAGAAATATATTTAAAAGTTGCAAAAAAAAAAAAAGTCATTCTGCCAATATAACATTTATCATTTATTTATTAATAAAATTATTTATACTTTCTGATAAAATTCCTATAATTATTATGTTCTATTGATATAATAAAAAATAAACAATGATTGATCTCTAGAACTAACATTCATTCATTTTTGAACACTCATATTCACAATATCATAGATATCTGTTTTGTAATAATGTCTGTTTTAAAGTCTGCTGGGTCAGAGAAATGTCAGAACAAAAATAAAACTTGGCATGGGTCAACGGAATGTTTTTTAAATGAGCGACTCCTCTTTTGGACAAGGACAGTAATAGAGTAATGATTCACATCTGAAGCATTCGTTTGAGTTAAAAGTAGCAGGGCTGTTTACTTGACTGGCTGAAATTTTAGACTGTTCTATGTCTTAATAACTTAAATAGCAATTAATTAATTCTTCAAAGATAATAGAATCATCCTTTATTATTGCTAATTCCAAGATAGATTTGAAATTTCAAACCAATTAATAGTTAAAATTTTTGCTTTATCTATTTAGAGGAAATTATCATGAAATAAATTTTTTTATTAAGTTGATCACTTGCATGCATTGAGATACAATAAAACCATTTTTGTGAGAACCCTCACAGGAAGCAGATGAACAAATCACGTTGAACTAAAAATAGTTGCTTAATTGGAATCTGTAAAAAAAAAAAAAAAAAAAAAAAAAAAAAAAAAAAAAAAAAAACCTTTTGTTTACAAATCAGTTTTTAATTCTGAAGCTCCCGAGACCGAATTCGTGAAAAGCCTCACCTCTTTATACTATTATTGATTGGATTTTTAGATTCAAGAAGTGTCAAATGTTAAACCTCTAATTTAGAGGGTGGGAGGTGTTGTTTTTAGTTGAGGTTGATTATAATTATTTATTTCCTAATAATTAATAATAAAATAAAAGAATATCTAAAGGGTTATTATGACTACCAATGAATATAGAACTGTCATACCTTCTATTAGCCGCCTTCATTGGTTTCTGCAAACCATCTTCTTGATGGTTTGCAAAAACCAATGAAGACGGATAATAGAAGGTATTATAGTAAAAGAGTATATTATCAAAGGGCTACTTTAAAATATGCTTAAAATATTACAAAAATGTTTTCCTAAACCAACAAGGTAATACATTTATTCCAGCTACTTACTTCATATTAGTAGGATTTTTCTTAAGGGCTTCTAAATTATTAAGAAATGTAGGATCATCCAGGAAAGCTCGAGTTTTAGGATCCGCTCTCAGTTTTTCATAAACATTATGCTGACTAAAGGGGTTAGAAAATCCTATAAAAATATTTATAACAGATTAGTAAATATTAAAAACTCAAAAGTGTGGGAATATTTTTTTTTTTAATGTCTTAAATGAACAACCTTCTCTGTTAAATAATCCTTCTGGGGCTTTGATACTTTCCAGACCTTCTTTCAATTGAGCATTATTTGGATCATACTTTAAACCTTCATTATAAGCATCAATAGCTTCCTTTTTTCTACCTAAGAAGGCGAGGGCACTTCCTTTTCTTGAATAACCCTATAATAGAAATAATTTATTTAGTATCTTTTTAAAACTGAAAAATCATTGTAATAAATAAATCTATTTAATAATACAACATGTTACAAGGTAAGTAATCTAGTAAAATTACAGTTTTTTATTATTATTTCTATTAAAATTGTAACATTTCAACTATAAATTCAATTATATTTAGTTTATAAAATAATATCTAAAAAGTAAACAAAATTATCGCTGACCTTCGCCCACTGAGGTTGAAGTTCTACGGTAGTTTCTGCATCTTCAAGGGCTTTCTGATAGGATCCGGATTTGGCGTAAGCAGCAGACCGATTACTGTAAAGAACATGATTTTTGCCATCAATATCTATTGCCTGGGTGTAAAAATCTATTGCCTCCTGTAAATTTCCAGCTTGCAATGCAGCATTTCCTTTCTCCTTCAGTTCTGCTACCTACAAAAAATATTTAATATCAAAATTATTAATGAAAAACATTATAAATTAACAATGATATCAATTAACTTAAATAAAACTAGGGAAGAATTTTGACTAATTAGGTAACTAGTCCTACAACTTTAATCATAAATATTGAATAAAGAACTTAACTTCATTAAAAAGCCACTTTTGTACAGATCCAATTGATAATCACTGTATAATACATTGGTTATTTAATAAAACGTAGTAAGAAATACATAGAAATGAATAAAGAAAAGCTATCCTTCCATTAACCATGTGATAGACAGAGAGAAACAAAAAGAACAAGGATTTAGCTGTTTATGAATTAGTAAATCCAGTAAAACATAGAAGGCATTAAAAATATTCATACATAATTATAATATTAACGAGGATATTATAAAATCCTTACCTTATCCATAATGCCGGCTAGTATCAACAAATTCTAGAACCTTCTGTATTAACTAAGACAGGGTTAACATGAGAACATGACCCACACAATGACTCTTTGTTTTTTTTTTCTTTTAAACTTTTGTGTCAGACTGAAAACGTTTTCAAATACGTTTTAGTAATATTTAGTAGAAATATTTAATTTAATTTTAACTAATTGTAACTTTCAACAGAGAAATAAATTCTTTCAAGAATTTTACAGGTTAATGTTGTTTATTTTTATAATAAGCTTGAAAAATAAAAATACCAAAAATACTCTAATAGTAAATTATTATCGTAGTTTAAAATGAAATAGTGTTTCAGATTTATTACATATTTTAAACATAACTATCTCAGAAAGTGGTTTAAAAGTTTAAGTCAACATTTCCTTATTTTTCAAACTTAAATTAATTATTAACAGTTCAATGCATCTTTGCAAATTAAAAGTAAAAAAAAAAAAGTATTTTTCTTCTCTCTTCCCTAACTAGTTATTTAATTAATTTATTTCACTAAATTTCTCTACGAAATCTCGAGGGGGGGGGGGAGATCAACTGTCCAGTTTTTACAATTTTGGAACAAGTCTATGAATGTCTTTAACGCTTATCCTACCTTAAGATTTTTTTTTCGCGCTTAATTCTTTGATTAAAAATCATAGATTTATTTTTGTATCTACTAATGCTATAACTCTTATAAAGTTTTTACAATGATTCTTTTGTTGACAAACTTAATTCAAAAGTATTGTAAAAGATATAACAATATTTTTTTTTTTTAATTTATACGCGCTCTAGTATCAACAATTTTAAAATAATGAAAACAAATTTACGCTTGTTCTTGCATACCTTTGGATAAGTTCGTTAAAAGCGATATTGTTCCAGAGGGCTTGGGGGGGGGGGGGGTTAGAGGGTGATCTAATATTAAAATCTTAATATCTTCCTTAGTTTTAGCGTTATAAAAAAAGGTCATAGAACAAAAGGGTAAGAGGTGTAAAACGTAATTTTATATCATTTATTATTTTCAACTTAAAAATTTTTTTTTTTTAAATTCTAGATGTATAATATTATTTCCTAACATTTATGCTCCAAAACAACTTTTTAAAAAAAACATAAATGCTTATTAAGGAAGAAATTTACAAAAGCAGTTAATATGGGTGAATAATTCCCCCACCTTATCTTCCTGGCCACCCTAGGGAAACTAGGTCTTACCCTCAGACTCATTGTTCTCTCCTGCTTGTCAATTAAATTTTATTTTATCTATTTCTATTTATTTCCTCATTTGCTCTTATATAATGTAACAATCTTTATTGAAACATTGAAAATTTGCTTAGATTTCATAGTTTTTGTGTGAGGAACTTTAATATTTGATATAAGTATTCATAACATCAATAATAAAAAGGTTTTGAGGATTATTCAATATACACCCTCTCTATACTCTTTCTACTTTTTATTAGATCTCAACCAGAAAAAAACAAACAAAAAAACTGTTTAATAATTTGCAAAACAAATTTTGAATAATTAAAAAAGAAAAAATTGAAACTCTCATACCTTATATTCTCCGTCTTCATTGGTTTCTGTACATCATCTCCCGTTGGGAGATGATGTACAGAAACCAATGAAGACGGAGAATATAAGGTATGAGAGTTTCAATTTTTTCTTTTTTAATTATTCAAAATTTGTTTTGCAAATTATTAAACAGTTTTTTTGTTTGTTTTTTTCTGGTTGAGATCTAATAAAAAGTAGAAAGAGTATAGAGAGGGTGTATATTGNTTACTATATAAAAATATATATATATATATATATACAATATAATAAATATTATATTAAACCCAATGATTTGAATTCCTCTGGTTTCTTTTAGGAAAAAAAAAAAAAGGATATTTGTAATAAGTTAATATGTTTATTATATAAGTTATGCAAGGATTTAGGTGTTTCACTCATCCTTTTAAGTTGGTCTAAAAAATAATCAAAAGAGGATTGTTTAGAAATTAAAGACGAAAAGAGATTGATCAGTTTTATGTTTAAAAATGACTAACAAACTGATATCAATTGATGTCTTTTATATAGCAGGTGATTTGGTACATTTAAATCAAAATAATTTCTGAAAATATTAGTTGGTTTGTGTAATAATAGAAATAAAGTTAAGAGTCGGACATGTGTCATGTGCGGTTATATAGACTCCATATAGACATGCATTTATCTTAAATTAACTATTTATTCAATGAATTTATTTTTCATTTATTCTTCTGGAGCTTAACTGAGAGTTCTTCAACTCATGGGGTCTGTTTAAATAAGAACTAAAAGCTTAGACAAAATGAACTTTTAAAAAAAGTCTTTGTTGGACCAAATTAACTAGAAAATACTATCTATAAAAGACCCCATTATTCTCTTATATTAGTATACCTATTTTAATTTGGGGTTTATGCCACAGTAGTAAAATGCCCTGTAGATGTTTAATTTAAATAGAGCTTTAAAAAAATGATCACAGATATATTTTTTTTAATTTCAACTCCTGAAAATTTAATTAGGATCCCATAAATATTTAAACAGCTTTTTATGTACATTCAAAATGAAAATATATTCGTTTAGTCCAAGTCACTCTGAAGCATGATCTATAATGAAGTATACCAGAAAAACAGGATAACAGAATTAATTAGTTCGTGGGATGTAGTATATCGATTTAAGCATAAAATATGTTTTAAGGTAAGCGACGAAAAAAAACTTATTTTGTTGATAACATTCATCAAATTGATGAATAATTAGATACATCCTGAACAATAATTTATATTTAGTTTATACAAACTGAAACATATTTATCCAAACACTAAAAATATGTGAATTAAGAATTCTGGAGTTTGCGAATTGATTTATATCAATTTTAAACAAAATTTAAAAATAATATTTGTTTTAAAAATTTTTTCTCGCACAAAATTTTATGAGTAATGCAAATATTATGTGTATAAATACATGTAACTCATACAACTGATTATCTAAAAAATGAATTATTAATTTTACCTACACAAATTCTTTATAGCATGCATACATAAGCACATAATTTGTAGGGCTCAATAATAGAACACTCATGTTAAGAAAACCTATAAGGTAAGGGAGAGTTTACTGTATTTTTATATTATTTTTAAACATTAATTAAAGTTTTGTAATCCAGTCTCCAATTACAGTTTCCTCATTTCCATTATGTTCGAAAAAGATAACATTCAATCTCCATCTATATCTTTTTCAACTTATCATTTTAGGAGATAGTAGTATTAATTAAAAAAAAAAAAAAATGAGTAGAGAAGGGCAATGAAACAATACAAATGATATAGTAACTGATCTTATATTTTTTTTCTTTTTTTTTTTTTTTTTCACATGTTTTTCTCTAAAAATACAATATATTTTTTCAACAGGTAACTGATAAATATTTTTTTTTTTGTTTTAAAACAATGAAGTAATAAAAACAAGTTATAATCTATTTCTTGCATATCCCTATGCAACAGTTTTCATGTTGAAATTACAAAAACCATAAATTATTTTATAATTAATAATTTTATGCTTGTTACAGAAGTAAAACATAAATACAAATTTCAGAAATTTGCTTATAAGCATTCAATAAAACATTGCTGAAGAAAAACAATAAATGACTTTGTAAGAGTAAAATCATATTAAAATAGTAACACAAAGCATCTATACAAAAAAAAAAAAAAAAAAAAAAAAAAAAAAAACATTCCATTACAAATGTTCAACCTAATATAATCGGAATGGGAAAGGCTAGCTAAGTACTTCACTGAGTTCCAACTGTCAATAATGTAGTGCGATTAAATGCATTCATCAGATATATTTTGTTATAAGACTTTACATTGAAAATTGAAATAGTTGGAATTTCATTCTTAAGGATTCAGCCAGAAGAGTAAAATTAAACAAAATTGGAGCTAAAGTTTAATTAACATTAAAGGATACATTATTTAATAACACATAGGATACATTATTAACATACTGTTTAACCTCAAAAGTGGTAGTCATTTATTTTTTCTAAAACTTTAGCCTTAATTATAAGCCAAACAAATTATTTAAAGTTTTGTTAATTATTATAACTTCCCAGTAGCAAATCTAAGATGATCTCTATCATAAAACATACACAGTCAACTATCTTCACCCCCTAAATCACAGATATCTTTTGATTACTTAATAGCCTAATCCAGTTAGGTTTATAAGTTACAAAATAAGTAAATTATACTTCAAAAAACTAATTTTCAACCTCAAAATACTTGTAATAAGTTATCATAAATTCATTTGAATCTAGAAGTCTAAAAAATAATGAAACTTTAAAAAAAAAAAAAAAAAAAAATATTGTGAGCTGAAACTTTCATTAAGAGCAAACTCTTGCATCAATATAAATATTAGATTCAGTTAGATTATTATATTCATAAAAGGAGTCTAACATTTGCTTATATATATATTACAGAAGAGAGTTATAAATAAGGCAGCATAAATTAGCTTCTATGTACATAAGTCGCATTTTTTTTTTTAAATTATGCAATTCTTTAAATAATCCTTGCACAATTTTCCTTGGCATATTCTTCACAACAAACTTTCAGTTCTCAATGACTAGACTCAATCATTCCGAGCTCTTGTAGTGAAATGTTTTCATCATCAAGCAACTGTAAAGAATTGGAAGGAAAATATGAAGCAATAGATCGAGGACAAGCAGAAAATCAATGAACACATAATGTTATATAAATTAAAAAACATTTTTTTTTTTTTTTTTTTTTTTTTTTTTTTTTTTTTTTTTTTTTTTTTTTTTTTTT
>KZ806903.1:41737-83347 GCA_000696205.2 Oncopeltus fasciatus | reverse complement strand
AAGTTTTGTTTTTTTTTATCCCACGTAAATTTTAAACAATTAATGAGAGGTCCTTGTGGTGTAATGGATTAATTTGCATTCCAGCCCGGATAGCAGGAGGTCCAGGTTCGATTCCTGGCGAGGACAGATAGTTTTTTATTTTCTGTTCCCTCTCATTAATTGTTTAAAAAAATAATAATTTACGTGGGATTAAAAACCACAACAAAATAAAATATTTATATATTTATTTCTGTTCAATGATGTTAGCCTGAACAAAAACTGCAAGTTAACACTGCTTCCAAGTTAATGCTGCTTATACCAGTCATAAATTACAGAATTTATCAAGAACTATAAGTGATGTTTTCCCAACAATAACAAATTAAGTGATTTAGTATTAACTTAGTCATTTATTTCAGCTTTGCTTAAAAATAAATGTTATTTAAATGTTATATGGTAATGACTCAAATCCTCCCTTGCTGCCAATTAGAGCAGTTTTAGTTACTCCTCATAACAGTGCATGCCAGTCACTTGGGATTAAATGTTTTTCATGAGTCTGCTAACAGCATGACATGTGTAAACTTAGACTTTCTATTTATTATTTTCATTCCTCATATATGTATATCAATTCAGGAGAAAATGGCATTTCCTCACCAGTGAAAAGGCAATAATGTAATACATAAAAAATTGATAGTTGCAATTAATTGTATGTAGGAGCTCACCTGCAGATCATCTTCATCTTCATCTTCCTCTTCCGTGTCAGTGAACTCTTCAAAATAGGCTCCCCTAGCTGAAAGAAGTTTAAGGATACCAGGATGATATCGGGCCACTGCATAGGGTGTATTATATGCATAGCTCTTCACAGTGAAATCTGCTCCAAGATCCAATAGAACCAAAACTAGGTCCTCATTCCCGGCTTCACAAGCCAGATGAAGACTTGTCCTTCCTCCTTTATGCTCCTGCAGCAAGATATATTTACTATTATTAATAAATATTTGTTTCAAGGAAATAAATATTTAATTAACTCCTAAGCCTAATAAAAGGAAGAAAGATGTGTTCCTAAGAAGTTGCAGCAATTAAAATGGGGATAGCAGCACATTTCTAATATTATATATAGAAATGTAATGTTATAAATAAAATTATGACTAACTAACTTGACTTTGCTCTTTGCTACTTGTGGAGTAAGTGGACTAACTTACTCCACAAAGGAGCAAAGAGCTTTATTTTAAAATTATACCATAATCAATTTAAGTGGATTTTAATGTCCAAAATATTACATCCTTAATTTTAGGAACTGCACTATCTCATATTCATAATTAAAAAAATACATGGATATTTGCTTTTACAAAACACAAAATAAATGGGCTTGCTATATGTCAAGATTAAATGATGTTACATCAAAACACACAAACAAAATAAAAATAAGCTGTAAGCAGAACAGGAACAATTGTTCAAGTGGCGTCAGACACAAAAACATCTATTGTGAAAAGGTAATTTATATATAATTTAACTAAGAATCAAAGTATAAATAACAATTATAAGCACATCACAAAAAGTTTTTCCATAAAGTTTTTTCTTCTGACTGAATAAAATTAAGGTTTGATCTATTAACCTGGTTTCTTGATAAAAACATTTTTTAACAGGTTTTTTTTTTTTTTTTTTAGAATTTTCTTCTTTCAGGTGATGGTATTAGAATGGCTAATGTTTCCTAAAATGCAGAATGCAGTTCACTATAAATAAGTGGGGTTTGCAAACATGTGTTATTTGTTTAGATTAATAAGAATGAAGATATTTGATTCAGACCTTAATATTGGCACTAGAATGGTCAAAAAGTGGAGCAGAGCTTTAACATTCTTAAATATCTATTTATAAATAATTTAAAAAAATAAAAAATAAGAATTATAAAAGTAAATAATAACCTATTATGCACTATAATTTCTTGTCAAAATACTAACTATTATGACATTAATAATTATTCTTAAAGTATCAAATTTTATTCTTTTCAATTAGAACTATTTCCTTTTTTAATTAAAAGTATATTTTGTCATTATTATTTTTATAAATGAAACATTTGGTATTCATAAAATGTCTCTATTGTATGAAGGAGTTTGATTTAGAAAAATTTAGTAACATTAGAAAGGTAGGTTCTGAGGAACAGCATTAAGATCTATTTAAGTATTTATCATTCCTTTAAAGAAATACACATATACAAACTAAGTTTGTTTTACTTTTATTTAAAAAATATTGAACTTAAGTCATTTTTTAAGGTCATTAATAATATATATGTTGAAGGATATAATATAGATTACTGCTTAATAAATTTTTCACATTTAAGGTAAATGTTAACAACTTAAAAATATTAACTAAAAAACAATAATGAATAATAAATAAAATGGAGAACAACACTTACCCTGGCATTGATATTTGCTAGGACATCTTTGACAAGATGTGTTAGTATTTCAGTATATCCACCCAGGGTAGCAAGATGGACACAAGTCAGACCTGAAACATAAGAATATGAATGAATAAGAATATTGTTTATGACAGAATAAAGGCAATAGACCAGAGCTTGAATTATATAAATAAATTTGTTTGGAAAAATAAAAATACTATTTCATTGTAATATGTATAGCTCAAAAATTGAACAACAGTAGAGTTAATAAATTTTGATGAGGTTCTTGAAAGGCCAGTATTAATTTAATCAATAGATTATACAAAAATTGTTTAACACTGAAGATAAAATGACAAGAGCAGATAAAATACTTGGTGGTCCAAAGAGATTCTGTAGATCAGTCTCTTCCTGATTCTGCAAGGACTGTTAATTTAAAATACAAATTTCAGAAAAAACGAATACATTAGTTAAAGCATTGTTTTAGAGGGGAGACGCACAAAAATTGTAGTCAGTATCATTTTGGATGTCTTGTAGAAAAGATAAGAAAAAATATATTTAAAAACAATTTCCTGACATGAGAAAACTTTTGGAATCCACTAAAACAATGCTCTACATACCATATTTTACGGGTTTTCTATATGAAATAGAGGCACTTAACTTTTAAATACAAAATAAAAGGCTAAGTTCGTTATAGAGAAAAATCAGACCAGGAGGAGTGGGGGATTACCTGTAAATTCAAGCGTGAGTAAAAAACGTTTTACCCATGTAGTGGGCGTATTTTATTTTAGTTTACCTGCAGCAGATTTTAGTTTGAGTGAATTTTAATTCACAATTTATAAGCAGATTTTTTTTTTCGTAATGAAATATCACATGAGGCTTTGGATATGAAGTACGAGTTATCGTTATTGTGCGAAAACGGGGGAATAAAAGACGAAATGAGTTTTTTTTTTTTTTTTTTCCACTCTAGTGGCTATAATATTTAGATTAGACTCAGCACAGTTTGTTTATGTAGCTCATGCGTGAAGCACTTTTTTTTTCGGATTCAATTTGTGAAATAAATGGAGTGCATTAAAGTTCGCAAGTGGATTTTCAGCAAATAATAATAATTTACAAGAACGAGAAATATTTTTAAAAACAACTCCGCCGTTTTGAAGTAAGGATTCATTCAAAGCCATTTCAGCTGTGTGTATTTTTACATCTATGAATCGAAGATTCATTCTTACATCTACCGATCCATATTATTAGGTTCAAAGCTTTTTTTTTCGAATAATACAATAAAAAAAAGTGTATCCCGCGCATATAACCTGCTCTTGGTTGATTACGCCCCTATTACATGAACCCCTGGGATTTCATGTTTACAGAAACGCAAAAAATGTAGGAGAGAGAGAAACCCCATCCCCTCCCCCCCACCACTACCTTGAAATACCTTTCATTACTTTAAAAAAAGGAAAAAAAAAAAAGTTAGTTAAAATATGCTGATTTGTGTCCTTATGACGTCACAAATTGGATAACAGTAGTGGCGCAGGATACATTTTAGAAAAATATTGTCGAGGTAATTTACGTCTTAAAAGTCTTCACATATTAAAAGAGAAATTGATTGAAGGCAATAGTTAGGTCAATTTATATATATATAAGGGCGAGTATTTACGTCAACTTCATTTTTAAAATTGAAAAAACAAACCAACTCAACTTTTCAAGACGCCATTGAGTATCTAAAGAATTGTCAAACTATCCATAATCTAAAATAGCTTACATTTTTTTTCCCCGCTAGGGGTGTATCGCCAATAGGACGGCATTTAAAGTGTTTTTTTAATTAAAGTAATTATAGCTATTTTGGTTCAAGCAGCTTTAACAGAAAATCAAAGTGGAAAAGTAATATGGGAAATTATTGGAAAATATTTTTAGAGGGAAATTAAATATGATTGAAGTTTTAATTAATAATTAACAAATTCAATATGGCTTGGTTTCCTTCCGTTAAATGCCGCCCAATTCAAATATAAGATCAAACGTAAGCGGCAGCTACAACGGTCAAAAGCATATGATCTTGAATTTCAATTGGATGTGACATAAATCAAATTAAAAATAACACATTTCCAACATTAAGCAAACATTTAACAAATAAACTCAAGAGCATTTAGCAAAATTTCTTTATATACAACAATAATAACCATTGAAAAAAAAAAAAAAATGACTGGCTCATATGGACTATAATTCAGCAAAATGCTTCGAATAAAGTTCTACACAAATAAAGGTCTATACATAATTAATTTATACAGAACACTTTTTTTTTTTTTTTTTTTTTTTTGCTATTACTAAATTTCAATACATCCACTTAAAAAAGCAGAAGTATTTTTGCGGGGTTAATTACTCAAGTTGTTGAAATTTATTATATATACAACATTATCGTTCCCAAATGAAAATTAGGTTTTTTTTTTTTATACATCTTGATAGGATACAAATTCATATATATTAGGATAAACTTTGTTGAGAAAAACCTTTCATTTGTGAAGGACACTGGCGTTGTGGTAGGGAAGTGAGGGTCATTCATAAGAGGATCCGACGAGAAGGAGCACAGGAGGAGAGACATACCGGGCTATTTATAAAGGTAGGAGTGTCTGGAATTATTATCCGCGATATATATTATAGAGGCGAAGAGAGAAGTGAGCCTCCGCCATGTAAATATAGAAAGGTAGGAAGAGGAGGGGGGAGGAAATCCAACCAGGGGATGGCTATTATTAAGTCAGGCGAGAGGAAACATCTTCCAGACAGTGAGGAGGCAGAGACACAACAGCCCGCCCCCAAAGGAAGGATTACTCCGGAAGGAGTGTGTAGTGGGAGTGGGAGGCGCGGGTCGTGGGAGGATATGCAATATGTGTGGAAGATGTAAGCGACAATATCAGATAAAATCTTTTATTTGCCAGTGGGAGTGGGAGGCGCGGGTCGTGGGAGGATATGCAATAAGTGTGGAGAAGATGTAAGCGGCAATATCAGGGAAAATCTTTTACATGCCAGTCAGACAGGAGGGCAGATTCCCTAGCGCACCACACATCTATCATCACCACTAAGCAAATTACTTAGGATTTAGTACTCTTACGCCATCTACAGCGGATAGACTGTCTAGAGTGTAATGTCACTCTCACGCTCAGAGGTAATGTCACCCTCGTGAATAACTTATAGTGAAATCTGCTAAAACTATATACAGATATGAAAAACTCTCGCTAGCTGACGGAGGCAAGGGACACAGGCAGAAATACCGGTCGAGCAGGACGACAACTCTCCTTCATTACTGAAGCCCAAGGAGAGAATCTTGGCATACATTAAGAAGGCAGATCATACGAGACTGGCCTTGAGGACGGGCGAGATTACTTCCTCAAGTCTTCACATTTTCTTTTCCACCTCCCGTGCTATACGGCTTCTCTAGACTTAATTAGTTATTCATTAAAGTCCAATATCCTACTATCCATTCAGCATTTACTCCTATCCATTAAATGCATCACAAACCATATCCTTCGCTCAATCCATGAAAACGGGAAGAATCAGACTTGTAGGTAATAGTAAATCCTAACAGTGCACATATTCATTTCCTAAGCGTGTAACGAAACTATTTTCTGCCCGATGCTCCGACTAAGACAAAAACAGGCCATAAGTAAAATAAGTATGTCATACGCGATTATTTAGACATAGTCAGTTCACAATGTGCAATTATAGTTTTGATTTTACAACAAAAAATAATTTCTAATGTTTCCCATTAAAACAAATTTTTTAGAGGAAATCATTTTGTGACTATATATATACAGCTAGTATCATATTGACGTTTAACATTCCTAGTTACATGCATGTCCTGGTGGTAACTAAGTATAGTTATCAGTTCTTGGAAAATCCTTTTTATGTATGTAATATTTATTATTATAATATATAGCAAAAATATAAAAATTAGAACAATTGAAATTCAAATAGTGAAAACTAACGATTTTCGAGGTATGACGTTGCTATAAATATAAACGAATACACATAACTGAAGTGTATGTTATGACCTATTTGTCATAAATCTTTTATAGCTTATCCAAAAGCAAAAATAAACAATATAAACAACAAGATAAACAATAATAATAATATTTTAGTACATTTGATTATTTAGTGGCTAATGCAAAATAAATAATACCTAACAAATAGTAAGGTATAAATTAATGTAATTTCAAAAAATTGAAACTAAAGAATGTATACAGCGGGAATAATGACTTAGTGATTTTTACTACTGTAATTGATACACACAAGAGAACAATATATTGTTATGTAATGACAGCCCACGTTCCTCCAATTCCTTCCTGTTCATTGCTCAAGGATTACTTGAGAGAATAACTAAGTGTCCTCGGACAAGTGGGCACAGCTTTTACGTATCGAAAATATGATAACATCAATTATACAATGAAATATCACGAAATTTACTTAAGCTTGTAATATAATTTGTAACTACGAAGGATCCTTCCTTATTAGGCAAATTAAATAATTTAAACATACCCATACTGATTACTATTGCTATTTTGCTTCCACTCAACATTATAGAGATATAGTGACTATTGATTGTGTACAATCTACTTTAGTGATGATTTTAGAACAAGAGGGAACGGTGTAGACTTGTCCTCTCAAATACGAGACACTCATTTGACGATGAGCTGAATCAGACAACCACAAGATTACCAATATTAATTACACACACATGTCCTATTGTGGTCGTAGGAGCTGCGTTATAAAATAAAATCTAACTAATCTAAAGAGTTATTATAACTACCAATGAATATAGAACTACCATACCTTCTGTAATCCGTCTTCATTGGTTTCTGTAAACCATCTTCTGTTGGCGAGCGCTTTCGGACATTGTCCATCTTCGTGACCATGTGTTCACTGTCACTGTCTGTATTCAACTTATTATGTCCGAAAGCGCTCGCCAACAGAAGATGGTTTGCAGAAACCAATGAAGACGGATAATAGAATGTATGATAAATAAAATCTATAAGGCATTTTTCAAAACAGGTTGAGCGTTGACTACCAATTTTAATTGTTACATATTACCCGTTTTGCCATCAAGTAGACAAAATCGGAGAACATATAAAGCCAAGAGAAATAACAGTTCAGTGATTCTGTCAGGGGGTGAAACAGGCCAATTATGAACTCGCACAGACACAGAGAGTTGCTGGCTAGCGGTCCCCCGACTTCCGTACGTTGGGAAGCCTTCACCCCGCCACGGCCTTGCAGCACGCGGAGGGAGAGGGGAGGTAGGTCAGACACACGAAACTTCTCCCCCCCCCCCCTTACCTAACGCGGTGGCGGCGACGGAGACCGAAACTGGTTCCAAGTCTATCGCCGTAGAACTTCGTGGAAGCGTCCCATTCAGAACTCTTACAACTCCTGAATGACATTAGCTAATATACAAATGGAGAGTTTTTGCCCGTAGAGATTATTAGTAGTTGGTTTTTTTTTTTGTTGCTGGGGTTCGGTCAAGGTAGATCCAAAAAATACGATTTAAAAAAAAAATGAGTATTATTTAATTATCTGCCTTTTTATAGACCGATATATTGACCGAACCCCCTCCCAAAAAACATCTAACCAATCAGCTAATAAATAATGAGCTGTGGATGAAAAATAAAATGTAGAATAAAACTCATTTACAATTATTTATAAATATTAATATTCTCTTTTCAGCCCTGAAGAAGCCATCACATGATGTGCGAAAGCTCGGCAAATAACACCAATTTGACACGGTCCAACCCGGAAGAAGAAACGGTAAATATTAATATAGTTGTGGTTTATTATACCACATAAATTTTAAACAATTAATGTGAAAGAATAGAATAAAAAAATCTATCTGTTCCAGCCAGACATTTAGATTTTGTGGCTGGGACAGTTAGATTTTTTTTATTCTATTCCCTCTCATTAATTGTTTAAAATTTACAATTATTGTTCATCGTGTCTTATACCTTCACGTAACTTGAAATTTCTCAAGATCTCATACTATAATACATACATTTTTGGTAATGAACCTAGGCCGTGTAAATTCGGCATTGCTAACAGCAAGTTTGAGTTAATAAGAATATACTGTAGCATAAGCTCTTGAAAGAGGAGTGCACATGGAAATTCATAATTGTATTGTTTTAAATATTTCCAAAATATACACCAAGAAAAATGTAATAATCTATAAGGTAATATAAAGTAGATCTTAAAATTTGTTATAAAAACAGGTGATTTCAGATTTAAAGACAGACCATTAAGAACGGTTGAAAATTCTTCCGAAGAGAAGAGTCAAGATACTTTTAAAATATATTCATTTAATAATAAAGGCAATCAAATGAATAATTGTAAAACGAACGTGGTTTAGATCATAAAATCCACAATATCTCATCAATAAGCACAAACACCATTCCTGTATATAGTATGAATAATTAATTTATCTATTATTTTTTTAAATATTTGGTGTTATTCTTAAAGAAGGAGCTTTAAAAGTCCCAAAATTAACATACATATAGTTATTTAACAGCTGACGCATTTGTATTGAGCTCAAATGATTAGCTATTGGTAACGGCTCATCAACCAATCAGCATTGGAGCCAGGCAATCCTTTCCAGAGAAAGAATTTAGGGTTGGAATAGTTAGTTTTGCCGATTATAATGGACCATATGTTTTGTACTGTTGAGTACGTCGGACGCGGGGAAACATGTGCAGAGGCCATGATCTGGAGAGGGGCAGCCAAGGTGGAATACCCGGTTTTCCCCAAGATGGATGATTCTATGGCCGCCGCAGGGGATTTCCGAGCGGAGGGCCTGCACGACCCGGATGGGAGAGGCCTGCTCTCTTTCAACATGCGACCAAACAACAGGGACATGTGGCCTCAGACACCATAGAAAATCCCTAGACAGAGACCGTCTACAGTTAGCTCTGGCTTACTAAAACTGGAAGAGAAGAAATGGGGAGGTCATGTTAATTATTGTTCATCTTTTTCTGAGCATGAAAAGAAAATAACCTTTTCATAGAAAGTTCAAACGAAATTCAGAAACCATGAATTGAGACTTAGTAGAAAGAAATATAAATTACAAAATGCATTTAATTTTAATTCATAACTGAACTCACAAACAAAACAGAACGCTTCCCTTATGGAAAATATATGAATCCCGCCCGAGATACCCTGAGTGAAATACGATGAACAAAGTGGAGAGGTTTCTTTAGCGAAAGATAGACCAAAACTGAAGTAAATGACAAACTATTTTCATCATACCTTCTGTTATACGGTTTCTGCAAACCATCTTCTGTTGGCCAGTGCTTTCGGACATAATAAGTTGAATACAGACCGTGACAGTGAACGTATGTATTCGGCCGGAAGATGGACAGTGTCCGAAAGCGCTCGCCAACGGGAGATGGTTTGCAGAAACCAATGAAGGCGGATAATAGAAGGTATGATGGTTCTATATTCATTGGTAGTGATAATAACCCTTTAGATTATTAACAATTTTCATGTTTAAGGAGACAGCTTAAAGAGTTTTTGCCGAAACAGTTAAAGTCAAAGAGCCAGGATCAAATCGAACTGAATTTTCTGAATTAGGCAAGTGCGGGCGGAATGCCATCCAAGTAGGAGCCTTCTTCACATCCACAACAATTCAATTGAGGATTTTTCATTTGAATCTAAGATGATAAGGGCACTAGCGAGTGGTGGTGGAAATTTAAACTTTCCCATAACTATTGGCAATATAGGGTCCGCTAGGCACTATCGGAGTAAATATGCTTTTGAAATAATGGAAAGGCAGGCGAGCGAGATGCCTCGGTCAGCTGACTAATTACTCTCGTCATGCCATGAACAACAAGGAATTCCCAGTGCGCATGAGACATTGGCGCGGAGGAGTGAGGTCCTACACTTCCACGGACAGATTGGAGAGGAAACGATTCTTCCTTCTCTACCAGACAGAACAAGAATGAGGTGATGTGGGGACCAGAGAATTATTTTGGAAAAAAAAAAATTTTTTTCTTCAATATTTTCATCAATCACACTCAACACACTTGATACACAAAAATTATAGTCGCTTATATGTTTGTTGCGTCAAGTTTAAACGGATTTAATTTCACTTAAATGCAACGGCATTGTACGGAAGTACATTGCATTCAAATAATTATCTCATATAATATAGTTTAAAAACGAAGAATACTGCTATATTTACCATAAATTCGTTGAAGGACATCTTATAGTATAATTATAAATGCATGATTTTCATTGACCAGAAAAATAATCCCACGGAAGTGAGAGTGTAGATAAAATTCTGAGAATGATGATCTCGAGTAGAAAGTTCATTCCAGCTGGTGTTATGCCACACAATAATAACTGTATTCCTACGTCATTCGCGAAGCAGGAGGGAAGATACAACAATATAAAAAAGCCTTTGGAAGTTTCAGGGCACGTACAATCATTACGTGACCGATAGACATATTGGTTCCTTCTGTCCGAGCTAATCGTCAAATCAACGAATTTCAATGAACTTAAGAATATATTCTTTCTCCCGGTGGATTATCATAGTGTCCAAAATTAATTGAATGTGAAATCCCGTAAACTGTTGACATGTTTTTTGTTCCGATATATGAAAAGACGTCATGTCAAAGTAAATAATCGTTTGGCTATATGGAGGAGTATCACAGTTATGAGTGATGGAAGGACAAGAGGAACATGAATGAAAAGAGAGAAAGAGAGAAAAAAAAATTCTCTGGGGGCAGGTAGGCAAGAGATAAGACGTATTGCGCCAATCGTTACACAGTTATCTATTTTCCCCAGAGTCATTACTCTCGTAAACGGCTACACTCAACCTTCAGATATACTTCAACAGAGAATCCTGCTCTTTTTCAGCAGAATTACAACTTTGATCTTTGGGTGTGAGCTAATAGTCTATATCAGACTTATAATGGGGATTTCGTTGGAAACCCTTTGCTTTCATTTGGCTAATTCACATTTTACTTTCGAGGAAGGGTAACACTGAAAATCATAAGTGATCTGATACGTTTTGAAAGTGTTCAGAAATAGAATGTTATTATTTTGGTTTATTTTATTTTTTTTAATTAATTAGCTATTTTTCCCAGGTAAATGTTACCTGACTGAGAGGGAAAAACAATTTCACGTTCTTAAAGAGGAGATTATGCTGTTATTTTTTAAAGTCTTATAGTACATCCATTTATTTATCATTTCATACAATATAGAGTCTTAACTTGGTATTTTAAGTAAATTAGCTTACAAGAAACTAATGGAATAAAATAAGCCTCTTTGAATTATTGAACCATAGGGTAGTTCGTAAACAATATTCGACTTTTTTTTTTTTTAATGGCGTGTCAACCTTTGATCATTGACGCCAGGGAGATATTTTTAGATGCAGGAAGATATTTTCAAGAAGAAGAATTTCTTAGCAATAGGTCATGGTGAGGTATAATGAATTGTTAATGCGAATAGTTATTATGTGGATGGACATAGTAATTTCTTTATGTTAGGAAACTATGAAATTTATAAGAAAGAAAAAAAATTGAGAGAGAATAGAAAAGAAGCGAACTGAAAATGCTTCTAGATAACATTTAATAGCCAGTGACATTCTTTGAACATTCTTGTCATGACTAGACAATCGAAAACTTCATGAAAACTAAAAAACGGCTTTTGCCGACTGGTTACCAGGAATTCATCCACAAATGTCTAAAAAGCACTTTGAATGCTCGAAGATCGCAAAAACGCTCTCGACTTGCACACCAACCCCGGACATGACGTAGATACAAGGTGACGTAGAAATGTAGAAGCAGGAATAGGCGAAAGCTGTCTCGTGGTATCCTCCCTCTAGCTGTTGTAATTGCGGAGGAAGCCTGCCGTATAGAAAGCCAGCCCAAGTGCTTGGAATTCCCCCTTTCTACCCCTGGGATTCCCTACCTATCCACACATAAGAGTCCCTGGGGCCACCCAGGGGTGTGAACCGTTAGCCCCTGCAAAAACACTAACCTTCTACTTGGAAGATTAAGAAAAACAGTAGGATTTTACTTTATTTAAAATATATATAAGGATATGGTAACTTGAATGCCTGAAGCTAAGAACAAAAATGTTAGGTATTTTTCAAACCCAGTGAGTTTCTGCAGTAAATTTTTACAATAATGAAATTATTAATAAATAAATTTATTTTTTCTCTCTCTCCATCTTGAAACTGCTTAGGACCTTGTTTAAAGGGGGGTATATGGTGGTGGGGGGTGGGGGTGGAATTGGGCAATTCTAAACACCCATGGCACTGGATAGACTTTTAACTTTTTAATAATAGTCTGTTAGAAGGGGGTGGGGGGTGGGGGGTAATTTGTAGCAACATATTTGAGAGAATCACATGCATCCCTTGCGCTACCTGGCAACCAAGCCTTTATTTATAAGGCCTTTACATAAAAATGAGTTTTATAGAATGGGCAAGGCAATGAGTAGAGCTCAATATAAATATATAAAACTCTAAAATATATTATTGTNTTGCAATTGAAGTATACCTCTTTTATCTAGAGATTCTTGTTGAAGTATGAAAAAGGATGAAGTAATATATTTACCAATGATTATTCTGTGAACATATTTAAATAAACTATTCATATTTTATAACTAACTTTAACTTAATCCCTTAAGGGAGGAACTGAATGGTGAGAAAACTAATCAATTAGATACAGAACAACTAAAGGTCATCCAAAGCATCTTACTACTCAGTTATATTTGTAAGTGACCATTTGTTTATGACGGAGACAATAAGTGTTGCTATTTTTGCTTTTAAAAATTTTATATATATTTTTATATATATATATACATATATAATATAATAAAAATATTGCAATACCTTCCAGAAAAACTCAGCCTTTAGAAAAAATAAGAAGATAAGAGACTTATTATCAGTTATAATAAGAAATTTAGATTTTAAAAAAAAGCATATCATGCAGGAACTGTATAAACTTAGCCTAATCTACCGAGAAAGTTATTTAATGCTTACATTAATCATTTGAATTTAAAGTAAATCCCAATATTAATATTTTGTTCTTCCTGAATAATTCATTAATTATAAAATTTTTAGTACGGAATTTTATTGGGGTTCAGACAAAGTTGATCCAAAAAATACAATTAAAAATAAATGAGTATTTTTTTTATTATTTGCCGACATTTTGGTTTATATTGTAAACCACATTCAGGGTTATCATGAAAGAAAAAGGGATGTCTTGCTTCCTAGATCAAATACTCATGGCTAACTATGTACTAATAATCTCTATGGTCAAAAACTCTCCATTTGAATAAAAAATATTTATTTTAATAAGATGTAGCATGACTTGTAATGTTTAGGAAATTGACCTATAACATTTCAAATACCATTGACCTATTGAGCTAAACCATAAGCTAATAATAAACCATTAATATATATCATCATCAATCTGCAAGGTTTTTAAATGATAATTATGGTTTCTGGAGCCCAAGATTTTTTAAAAGTCAATTATCAGGATATGATTAGTACAATAATTATGATGAGAAAATATTCATAAAAAATTATTTTAATGCCCTAGGTTCAGCTTCAACAGAAATTTTGTTTGAGAGTACTGAAATTTTCTCAAATAAATTAGCCAATTCACTGAACACAATTTTGAATTTCTTTTACATACATACTCATTTCTTTAAATAAACATTATGACAGCTGGAGCTTAATAAATATTTTAAAATAAGTCGAAGGTTACATAATCACCACACATAATCAAGAGATTAACTGATAAAGATATGATATTAAAAAAATTATTTTTTTAGTGCTATACATCCAATTTTGGTATTTTAAAAAACAAATACATGCAACAGTGTTATATTGAAATTAAAAGTCAACCCTATACACTTTAATGCTAAATCTTTAAATTTTGGTAAATAATACACAGATGTTCAAACTACAACTCTATTATGATATATTGCTTTCCATTGCAATAGTCAATAAATTTCAGCGACTATGACAAAAAAATTTTTTATACCAACTTGAGGTCACATAAAACCACCACTCCAATTGACCTGATTTCACTCATTAGATAATGCCTTTTCGAGTTTTGCATTTAAATGTTAAATTTTTTCTAGAAGACGCAATCTTTGATGTGTAGCCATCAGTAAATTTATATTGATGCTAACTATTTAGGTAATTGAGCATACATTTTACTGGAACTATAAAACATGTAAACTCATGAATATTTTTCTGATGAAAAGATAAATAGGTAAAAAATTTAAGGCAGATATTCCTTACCTTCAAAATTGTAATTTTCAGGCAAAGGAGGCGGTATAATTGGAGCAGAATACCGTAGTTGAGCAGCCTGTACCTCACTCGGCATTACTGGAGTTGTGAGCTCCCTTACACATTCAATATCACCGGCTGCTACTGCAATTTGTAGCGGTGTATTACCATTAAGATCAACAAGTCTTGTATCCGCTCCAGCACAGACTAGTCTCCTCACTATTTTCGCTTGCTGTGTCAGCACAGCCAAGTGAAGAGGTGTCTGGAACAGAAATAATGATCTTTGTTAAAACACGGGAAGGAAGAGGGAGAATTAATCTGTATTCAAGGAATAACAAAACCTTTTATATGAAGAATTTATTGATAAATATGGATAAATAGTTATGGGCTCATAATTAAGGCCACAAGGCTGTATAAATTACAATGAGACTTTTAGTCCTCATGCATCTAGGAGAAGAGGGCTGAATTCTGACTCAAAAGTTTAAGCTAAAATTAGAATATATTTTAAATAAAGCACCCAAAAAATTATTGAAGGAAACATTTTTATAAAACCCATTCTGCCTAAGGGAAGGTTATAAACTGTCCACTTTTTTTTTTTTTTTTTGGCTGGGTTAGCCTCCCTTGCAACCACTAAGGGTCATTGGAGGGAGGGGCTATCTACAGGTTGCCACCCCATTCTAAACACCCATGGCTCAGGACAAGCTTCTATATTATAAATAAAAGATTGACCTGGGCGGGATTTGAACCCGCAGCACCAGGATTGCGAGACCCGTACGGATCCCCTGAGCTAGCCTGGCGCCCCAAAACTGTCCACTTATCACAATACATAAAAGTTAAACCAAATTAATTATACAATCAAACGAATTAAAACTATTTTCTATGAAAAATGAGATAATGAATTAAAAATGGATACAGATATAAAGCTTTAATTTCACTTCATAGTGTATGTCAGCAAATTAAAGCATGTTAGCAAATTGAAGGCTCATAATGGTTCAATTTATTAAGTGATAGAATATAGAATGGTAGTATCAGTATACTAAAGATAATTGCACTCAAATCATAATAAAGATAAAATGGGCTGGATGAATGGAATAAAATAGTAGTTTAGTAGAGAGTAGACCTAATAAATAGCCAATAAAAAACATTAATCCTTATCAAGATTCTAAGACTGAGTACTTGATCAAGCCTTCCTTAAATCCCCAAATTAAAAATACACTAAAAAATTAATAAAGGCTTTATTCAAAATAATTTACTAAAAAGTAAAGCATTCACACAAGCATTACCAGAAACATAAATTAATGCATGCACAGCTTAAAATCACACAAGCAGCATTGCATTCATATTTTGAGATACAGGCAAACTAAACACAAGACTGCTTTTGGCTTAGTAACAGAGACTATTTGCCCAAAAGGATTTTTTATTTCATTATGATGTATATATACAGTGACATGCAATAGAAATTTGAATGAATAATGCTCTGGAGAATAAACAGGCCAATTTCAAGGTACATAATTTAGAAAAAATTAACAATAGTTATAATATAAAAGATGCAGACATATGAATAACATACCTGTCTTATGTCATTTCGGATGTCTAAAAATGATGCTTTAGGAACAAGTTGTATAATACAGAAAACAGCATCAGTAAGGCGTTGAAGTATAGCTACATGGAGTTGCCTAAAAAATGAAGAAAAATTACTATTGAGCGCTTAGTTAGTAAAAAACAGAAATAATAGAAACAAAAATAATAATATGTCATCGTGTGTAAAAAAGGGGAATAAAAGGACATATAGAGCTGTATAATATCAATATTTGGATATTAAGTTAGTTAATTCCAAAAAAGGCTAGACACAAACTAAACAAGATAATGACAGACTAGCCTGATCCCATCATTCAGCAGTTCCTTATACAAAGATATCAGGACTAGAAAGAAGGTTAAAGTTTTTGCTATATAATCAGAGCATATTGAGCATATCAAAACATTGAAATCAGCTTGCTTAATTATAAATCAAAATAAGTAGATATTTGAATGCTGAATTATGAATAAAGATATTGACTGGAAAAGATCAAATGGCTTCAAGAGAGCAATCATTAAAGAAGCTTATCTAAATACACTAAATGATCACCCAATAAGGAAAATTTTTGTTAAGCAGGGTTTTTCCTTCAAAAGGTTTGCACGGTATCCAGAATTGCAGCCATTTTGAACCTATCCTTCTTTATGTAGATCAATCCAAATGAAGGAAAATCACTTGCATAATACCAGAATACTCAAGCTTTTTAGAGTAAAAAAGTTAGAATCTATTGTTAAAAAAAAAAAAAAAAAAAAAAAGATTTCTATGAAAAGTAAGAAATAAATGACCATATTTCATTTTACGACAAGAAGATTGATAATATTTTACAAAAATATTCGGGTAATCACTTATAATGGGTGAATGTGAAATCACATCAAAATTAACTCATTTTTGAGCATGGAGGTTTTGATAACTCAATCAGAAAAATGAATGAATGAGTTATAGGTGTTTGTTTCTTAAAAAATTCATACATAAAAGTATGTACCCACCAGAGTTATGTAGCCAAAAATTGCCAAAAAACTTTGCACAATGCACAAAAAATAATATTCTTAGAACAATGAGAGAAAACAATATTTATCACATACAACCATTTTTTTTTTATGGTAGTAGAAGGGTCTAATCCAAAATAATGGTAGAAACAATTATAGTACCATAATGCAATTGAAACCAATAGGCTGGGAGGTGAAACATTAATTCACTTAATTGGCTAAGGAATAAATGCACTTAATTGGCTAAGGAATAGAGTATTCTTAAAAGTAAAATTAATTCACTCAAGGAATAAATCAGGTTGTCAAAATATGTATTCCGCTTTGAATAATCAGTATTCATATAGACTAATGAAGTTGAGTGATTATTACTTAAACTAATTAACTTAAAAGACAAATCAATATAGTTCAAAATTAAGCTGAGGCAGTAAATGTTACCCACTAAGTGACGAATACAAATCAGGTAAGTATAATTCTAAAACAATTATATTTCATGATTTGTGACATCACTCTTTAAGGAAGGTTAAACACCTCAGCAATTCTTGAAGTTTTCCAGTAAATTAAAGTTTCAATGCAAACTTCTTTAAATACAAAACTTTGAAAATATTTTCTCCAATCATTAGAATAATTGTGTCTTGTCTGCCTTTGTACCATGTTGTACACCTTATAATGACTATGAACATAATTAAAACGTTTCTTATTAGAAGACTAGATTGATCGAATATACTCAAATGGTCAAACTTATACTTATCTCCAGGGACCAATCAATCTATTTATATGAGAAAATATCTCGCCTCCTCAATTTTAGTGAAGTAAAAATCTCTAATACTATAAAACGAAAGTAGAACATCAGGAGGAGAGTTTTTTTTTTACTGTAGACATTATTATTAGATGATTTTAGTTGGGGTTCGGTCAAGGTAGATCCAAAAAAATACAAATTTAAAAAAAAAAGGTGTATTTTTTTAAAAAGGAAGATTATCTGGGGCAGATAATCTTTTTAAAAAATATACCTTTTTTTAAATTTGTATTTTTTTGAATCTACCTTGACCGAACCCCAACTAAAATCATCTAATAGTAGAACATCAGGTAAAAGAAGAAAAAAATAGCCNATTCTTAGATGATTTTAGTTGGGGTTCGGTCAAGGTAGATCCAAAAAACACAAATTTAAAAAAATCTATTTTTTAATAAAGGATTATCTGCCAGCGTTTCGGATTACATTGTAAGCCATCTTCAGGGCTGTCTATCATGGAGACGAGAGTCTGGTCATGGAAATGTGAACATAGGGACAGGACGTCCTCTCTCGACTTCATGATTTAGAGAGCCCTAAAGATGGCTTACAATGTAAGCCGAAACGTTGGCAGATAATCTTTTTAAAAAATATACCTTTTTTTAAATTTGTATTTTTTTGAATCTACCTTGACCGAACCCCAACTAAAATCATCTAATAGTAGAACATCAGGTAAAAGAAGAAAAAAATAGCCTCATGAATCTCTATGGACATATACAAATCAATGAAAGACTGATAACACATTAATATGTATGTATGGTAATAGTGGAAATTAGAAACTTACGTATCTCCATCCTCATCTTGCTGGAAATAAAAGTCCCAAGGAATACTGGATATGTAATCTTGAGTAGAATGTTTCTGATCGTATCGCTCTTTTGGCAAAGTTTCTTCTGGATCAGGCTGTAAATCTAGTTGACTAATCATAACATTATTCTTTTGATCAGTTTCATTGACAGATTCCTCAATACAAAGTTCACTTAATTGGTCTGAGAGACCCACATCTACTCCACTATCCAGCCTGGAGTAGCTTTTTGAAATGTCCTTATTTAAGTCCTGCTTGGAGGTGGAAGGCGATGTGGGAGTCAAGTCCTCAGTGACTATTGTTTCCGAAAGATTTGCTCCTGACAAGAATCCAGAATCTGTGCGACCAGAATCGTACAGAGAATTATTAGTTTTACCTTTAGGTGGAGACCAAGACTCTTCAGAGCTTTTACTCCCAGTGTTTTTACTAGCTTGTTCGGAAGCAACCTTCCTATTTGAACCATGCTGCTGATCCCACATGATGGTGAAAAAAAAGTCAAAAAAATGAAAAACACTTAGGAGAAAACAAGCACTGAGAGAAATAAAGCAAGTACTAGCTAACTAAAGAAAGTAACGCACTCTTTCAGCTGCTATCAACAACGCACTATAAATCAGCTTAATCATGAGATAACATACAAATCACCGACTTTGTACCTTTCGGACATTTCAGGAGTAGACTTGCAAATGACTGTAGCAGAATGAAAACAGAGGGAGGTTAGAATGGAAAGGAAGAGGGAGGAGTGGGGAGCGCGCATGCGCCACCTCCGGAGGGAATCCCCAGTGCCCTAGGCTCTCTCCACTTACTTTATTAGGGCATAACCGCTCTACCAGCTAAATTCCTGGCATTTTGAGTTTATTTTAAACTTTACTTCCTGATTTTTACCTTGTAGAATATTAGAAAGGCATAATGTTGAAAAATTGTTCTGCGTATTTATTTTATTTATTTAATTGATTAAAATTGTATGTGTTCTAAGCAATAGCAATAAGGTCCTTGGGGGTTTCCCCCATTTACAAATCAGATCGGAGCTCTTTGCAACCATTTTATTCTATTTTTTTAAAAATGATATTAAAAAATGGCTCACAGATAAAAATGAACATTCAAGTCTTCTTCATACAGAACATCAAAGCACTAATTTTTCCGTCGTCTAAAGAGTTAAGCATGTATATAAAAAAAGTTGGCAATGCAGAAATAGCACAGAAATAATATTCTGTCTAAATTAATCAGCAATATGAACAAGAGGGAATTGCCTGGGGAGATTTCTGTATTGACACCTCGCCAATGTAATTTATGCGAATTTCGAAGGAATATATTTTTTAAATAAAATATTTTCTTTAAATTAGCAAACTCACATTATTAGAAGTGGGATTCATCTTGATATACAATTTAATGCAAATATTTTTCATTTATGGTAAACCCATCATGATTCTCCAATTTTAGGCTTTTCATTCAAAGCCCTAAGAAGAACTCATTTCTGGTAGAAATCGGATTAGGCTATGAGGTGAGGGTGAGGGTTTTGGTGAGAGATCAAAATTTGTAATCATAATATCTTCGTTGTTTTATGAGTTTCGAAAATTTTTATAGAATGTAATAAATATGATGATATGGATATTTATTCAGGTTATGAATATTAAAAGGTGCGAACTTAACCTTTTACGGTCATTGTAAGTACAATAACCTCATTTATTTATATTTGTATTCAATTGTAAATAAAGCATGGTAAATCTACGACTGCGATGGAAAGTGGGACTGTCTTCATGAAGCTATTAGATTAACTTTATAAATATTATTTTTTTGAGGTATTATATCCCACGTAAATTTTAAATTTGTAGTGCAAGGAAACAGAAGTAGTGCGGGGAATTTAATAACTTATCAGACTTGTCTCGGTAGCGTAAATGGAAAACGCACCGGCCCGGATAGCAGGGGATCCAGGTTCCTGTCCTGGCTGGGACAGTTAGATTTTTATTCTGTTCCCTTGCACTAAAAATTATTAAAAATTTACGTGGGATTAAATACCCCTAAAAATAATATTTATTAAATTAAAAATTTTAAAGTAAATAACGAGAGTCATTTAACCAGCTTGACAATGTCAGCTCCTCTGAGCATAAGACGATATATTCGTCTGCCTTGGTGGTTAGACTCTCGACACTAGTGCGGGGAATTTAATAAGTTATCAGACTTGTCTCGGTAGTATAAGTGGAAAATGCACCGGCCCGGATAGCAGGAGATGCAGGTTTGTGCTCTGGTTGGGACAGTAGATTTTTTATTCTGTTCCCTTGCACTAAAATATTTTATTCGATTAACTTTATGGTGGGAAGTAATCAGTTAATGATACTTTTCTTGCGTCATATGAGTGTGGACGTTGCTCCCTCCTGGTAAGGGGGGGGGCGGGGGGCGCAAACACATCGGGTATTTCCACCTACGCCAGTCGTGGATCGTCTCCCGTCTGCTATTGCCTAATAATAATCACCAATTCTATATTCAGAGCAGGAAGATGTGGATTTATCTTAGATCAAAGATAGGTCTGCCAAATTTGACCAAGATCTCAATCATGAAAATTGAATCTTGTTGACAAAACGTCCCCTCCCGCCTTCATGATTGCCCTGAAGAATGCTTACAATGTAAGCCGAAACGTTGGTAGATAATTTAAAAAAAAAAAATCCGTTCAAAATAAGTATAGTTTACTTACTTCAAAACTAAGTATTGAGAAATTAAGAAATTAAGAAAATAAGTATTATGAAGAGAGGATTGTCAGGAATTCGGCCTTGGTAGTTGATGATTTAAAAACTAATTTGTAACCAGAAAAGTTTTTATTTTAGCCAACGTTTCGGCCTGAATTTCAGGCTTTCATCAGGGCTGAGTATGAAACATACAAAAATAATTATGAAATACGTCTATATGATAATCTAACAAAGAAAAAATATTTTTTCTGTGGAAGAATATCCTCTTCAATGGAGAATACTTTTATTGGTTTTGTTTTTTTTAATAATTTTTTGGACGTCAGTATTTTTGGCTACTTCCTTGAGATTGAGACGAAGGGTGGACCAATCTTATTATACGTTGATGCCAGAGGCTGTATACACGCCAAATTTCTTACATTTGAACAACGCAAAGGAAATTCTTCAACAACTGAGTCTGTTTTAGCCCCTGAATTTCACCAGTTATTTTTATTTTTTTTTTTTAACTTTGAGGTGTGAAACAGCACATAAAAAATTCGTCACGCAGGAACTGCGTAATCTAAGCGGATTTTCCATTTTCCGTGAAAGTTGGACACAGATTGATAAGAGTAAATCACTAATTTGTTCTTAAAAGTTTGGGGAAGACAATGAGGATAGAGGCTAAAAGTACCAAGCCTGTCTCTGGTTAGTCGGGAGATGGAAGCTCTTACGTCCAAATTTATTATCTTAATATCCTCAGGAGGAAGGACTGACCGAGGATCCGGTCTTGGGTTTTGAATAAATAAAAACTAATTTTGTAATGTAATGCCTACGTTTCGGACTAAATTTCCGCGTACTTCGGGACTGAATAACATAAGAATCATGGGAACAAAATATAAAACAGGTTTGAATTGAAAAAAATTAAATAATAAAAGAAAAGGATTAAATAAAAAAAAAAGAATGAAAATGTGTCTAATCAACAATCGATTTATATGAGTAATTAGTATTATACAGGTAGTAAATATATGCAGTAGTTAGTCTAGTTACTCATATATTTATATGATTGATTATACACACTCTTAATGTTTTATTGATTCCATTTCTTTTATTTTTTTGGTATTTGTGTAATTTTTATTTATTTTTTATTTTTATCTGCCTCACATTTTGTTAATATGTTTCTTTTGTTACTGAGCCCTGAAGAACACCAAAAATTTAGGCCAAAACGTTGGGAATAATAAAAACTTGTTTTTGATTAAAAATTAGTTTTTATTTATTCGAATCCTATAAAGTTTGACGGTACACTTTAATTGTAATTTAATTTGGGGTTGTAATTTGAACCACTTGACCCCTGAAACTTCCATGCACATAAGAAAATACTACATTTATTTTAACAACTCAGCCTTAAACAATATGGGGGAAGTTTAAGGCTCACGCAGTTATTAATAGATCGATCATAACCGATCAGTCCCAATTAAAATTGCATTGATATTAACAGCTACTTTATCCTGCGTGGACTTAGCCCATTCAGGTGGGAATAAGATGGAAAAATGAAAAGCAAAAAAAAGTTCCAAAAATTAAAGCATGTCTGGAAATCCATGGATTGCGTCACTTAGGGAAGTGGGAATGTGGGATGTGGGGAAGGAAGTTAATGTCCAGTGTGTTCTAGGCTCCAATCATGAATCATTATGTTGGTATTTCTCGCACATTTTATCTGCACTACCAATCATTCCTGGTACTGCGGGCTTCGGGAATGGTACCGAAGCCGAGAGGAATGCCAAATATGATTTTCCTTTTCCCGTGCACTTGCCTCTGACGTTCACAAGCTCAGCCCAGAAAAATTGTTATTCATTGGACTCTGCCCCGTTGGGAATTAGCTCGAGTCATACATTATTCAGAATGCACTGAAGTTCGCTGTTATTTTGATTTTATGACCTTTTGAACTCATTCACCAAGTCCGTCACGCAGGAGTTGCGTAATTTAAGCAGATTACCAATTTATAATTAATGTAGAGTACAAATAATAGTAATTGTGGAAATGTAATTTACTAGCCCGAGGGAACTCAGCCTATATGAACCATTAGGCTCTGTTCTAAACTGGCCAGTAAGGAAGAGTGGGGGATGCGCCCACCCAGCGAAGTTATGTTCTTAAATTTCATTCTCAAAAGGTGTTTTTCGTAAAAATGTTATAGAACTTAAACGTTAGGAAATTAAATGGAGAGTTTTTTGACCGTAGATATTATTTTTAGGTGATTTTAGTTGGGGTTCGGTCAAGGTAGATCCAAAAAAATACATATTTAAAAAAAGTGTATTTTTTAAAAAGATTATCTGCCAAAGTTTCTGCTTACATTGTAAGCCATCTTCAGGGATGCCTATTATGAAGACGATTGAGGACGTCTTGTCCCCGACACTCATGGAAATGTGAACTTATGAACAGGGCGTCCTCTCTCGTCTTCATGATAGCCCTGAAGATGGCTTACAATGTAAGCCGAAACGTTGGCAGATAATATTTAAAGAAATACACTTTTTTTTAAATTTGTATTTTTTTGGATCTACCTTGATCGAACCCCAACTAAAATCATCTAATAGTTAGGAAATTAAATTTTACATCTTTTATATTCCACAAACTTTTCCATAACTCAAATAATCTCGAATACAATACGATTATAAATTTTGGACTCTCTTTAAACATATTTTATTCCTCATACGATTATAACTATAAATAAACAATTAATCTAACGGGGTTTGCAATAAAAAGCCTAAATGCTGAATTTTGTCTCTAAATTTTTTTTTTTAAACCTAGCCTAATCTGCATAATAAAATTCTTAAATATCTTTCTTTGGATGAACTGGAGCGAAGTTAATTGACGAAATGTTATCGAAATCGATAATACCAAGCTTCGCACGATTATTTATTGTCGCTTACAGCTGACCGCTTTCGAGTTCATTTATCTCATCCTAAGAGCTCCAGGAATCTCTTAGCTTTGGTTAATGAATTTCTCCTGAGCTAAGGGATCCTTGAGCTGTAAGAGACAATAAATTATCATAAGAAGCTCGTTATATTCAATTTCGATAACCTTTCATCTGATACTTTTTTTTAATTATGTTAAACAATGTAAACATAATAACTTATACGTGTTTCTTGTTCTAGACATTTTTTTCGTATTACTAATAACGAAGACATTTAGATTTCAAAGTTTAGTATTTCTTTAAACCCTTCCTCGCTCGATCTCAGCCATGCGACAGTTTGCAAAAAGAACCTTAACGAATTTGATTTTTAAAAATTAAAAATCGCTAGAGCACGTACAGACGAACTTATATATATTATACCTGGTATACCTGGTTATACCTGTTATACCTCATACCTGGTTATACCTGTTGTACCTTGTACCTGGTACACCTGGTTATACCTGTTGTACCTTGTACCTGGTACACCTGGTTATAACTCTTACTATACCTGTCTTCTATCTTTTTTCCCTGCTTTTTTGTAGGAAACCTACCTACTGCTTGCACGCACACAAACACACACACACACACACACACACATATATTTAGCAAATAAGAAAAGAGGGGACAAAGAGAGTAGTGAACACACTAAATGAAAAATAGCAAAAAGTAAAATTTTCGGGAAGATTTCTCGCCCTTCGTCAGTGAGGAGTATAAAGAGCCTCTCTTCACTCCTCACTGACGATTGGCGTGAAATCTCCCCGAAAATTTTACTTTTTGCAATTTTTTTCTTTTTTTGTGTTTACTACACTCTTTATCCAACCTGTTCTGATTTACTATATACATGACAGCCGCGAGTGTTTCATTTTCTACACACATACACCCACATAATTTTGCAGAGACCATATTTTCAGCTTCTAAGGATAGGGATTGGAACCAACGTGAATAGCTTGATGATTTTCCCACCAGAACTCTTCTAACATTACTCAGAATCTTTTGATTTCAAATTCATGGACAATTCATGGACTACTTTTCACCTGAAGACAACTTCAGACAATACTCCGCAGAGGTGTAAAAATTCACTAACTGGCTTTTGTAGTTATTGAAAGGCTGACACCCGGCTTGGATGTGTAGAGGGTGACCAGAAACCTCAAAATCACCGCCATTAATATCTGCTATGAGGTTATTACTGGGACGGCCCCAAGCCACCAATCGCATTTCTCGGTAAGACCGTGCCAGTCCGTTTATCATCCCATCTCCGAAAACATCTGGAATTACGTCATTTAGTCCCGGACCCTGGGGAACTACCTGCAGGAAACTGGAGCCCGGAGGAAATGCCATCAGTGGTGGGATGGTTGGTTATGGTCAACAGCAAAACATATCTTATTTACAGAGATTCCAATGTTATGTTATCACCAAGTAAATATACAACTTTCCCAATTTCAAGTGCAAGGGAACAGAATAAAAAATCTAACTTTCTCAGCCAGGACTCTAACCTGGATCTTCGTCTTTCCGGGTCGGTACGTTACCATTTACGCCACCAGGACAAGCCTGATAAATTATTAAATTCCCCGCACTAGTGTCGAGAGTCTAACCTCCGAGGCAGACTAATATATCGTCTTTTGCTCAAAAGATCTGACATTGTCAAGCTGTTTAAATGACTCTCGTTATTTACTTTTAAATTTTAATTTTATAAATATTGTTTTTCTTGTGGTATTTAATCCCAAGCAAATTTGAACAATTTTTAGTGCAAGGGAACAGAATAAAAAATCTAAATTGTTAAAATTTACGTGGGATTAAATACCACAAGAAAAATAATATTTATACAACTTTCTTTGCAAATTGTCTACTGTTCGGATGATCAGAATCTAGATATCAGAATATGTTTAGATAGCTTTTATTTATATGTATAAAATCTCATTCAACTGGGTATGATAACTTCGAATAATAAACATTTGCTTGAACAAAAAATTTTAAAAAATGCAAAAAATACAAAAGCTAACAACTTGGTTATGTGGAAAAATGAAATGGGATGTAAATTAAAAAAACAAAACAATTTTAGTGTAGAAAATGATCGATATTCGGTCAATGAGTTGAAAATGAAAACATATTTGTGAACTAAATTTCTCTGATTTCTCTGTAAATGGTCTCTGATCAGAGGTCGAAAAAGAATTTTAAATTAGCTCTCTCCAAAATAAAATTCGTAAATAATACGTAAAATTTGCTCAGGGAAAATTCTATCAAATTTGATTAGAAGTACATCTAAAACTTAGTCTTAAATACTAAGATGATTTTAGTTGGAGTTCCAAGGTAGATCCAAAAAAAAAAAAAAAAAAAAAAAAAAAAAAAAAAAAAAAAAAAAAAAAAAAAGATTTCTATGAAAAGTAAGAAATAAATGACCATATTTCATTTTACGACAAGAAGATTGATAATATTTTACAAAAATATTCGGGTAATCACTTATAATGGGTGAATGTGAAATCACATCAAAATTAACTCATTTTTGAGCATGGAGGTTTTGATAACTCAATCAGAAAAATGAATGAATGAGTTATAGGTGTTTGTTTCTTAAAAAATTCATACATAAAAGTATGTACCCACCAGAGTTATGTAGCCAAAAATTGCCAAAAAACTTTGCACAATGCACAAAAAATAATATTCTTAGAACAATGAGAGAAAACAATATTTATCACATACAACCATTTTTTTTTTATGGTAGTAGAAGGGTCTAATCCAAAATAATGGTAGAAACAATTATAGTACCATAATGCAATTGAAACCAATAGGCTGGGAGGTGAAACATTAATTCACTTAATTGGCTAAGGAATAAATGCACTTAATTGGCTAAGGAATAGAGTATTCTTAAAAGTAAAATTAATTCACTCAAGGAATAAATCAGGTTGTCAAAATATGTATTCCGCTTTGAATAATCAGTATTCATATAGACTAATGAAGTTGAGTGATTATTACTTAAACTAATTAACTTAAAAGACAAATCAATATAGTTCAAAATTAAGCTGAGGCAGTAAATGTTACCCACTAAGTGACGAATACAAATCAGGTAAGTATAATTCTAAAACAATTATATTTCATGATTTGTGACATCACTCTTTAAGGAAGGTTAAACACCTCAGCAATTCTTGAAGTTTTCCAGTAAATTAAAGTTTCAATGCAAACTTCTTTAAATACAAAACTTTGAAAATATTTTCTCCAATCATTAGAATAATTGTGTCTTGTCTGCCTTTGTACCATGTTGTACACCTTATAATGACTATGAACATAATTAAAACGTTTCTTATTAGAAGACTAGATTGATCGAATATACTCAAATGGTCAAACTTATACTTATCTCCAGGGACCAATCAATCTATTTATATGAGAAAATATCTCGCCTCCTCAATTTTAGTGAAGTAAAAATCTCTAATACTATAAAACGAAAGTAGAACATCAGGAGGAGAGTTTTTTTTTTACTGTAGACATTATTATTAGATGATTTTAGTTGGGGTTCGGTCAAGGTAGATCCAAAAAAATACAAATTTAAAAAAAAAAGGTGTATTTTTTTAAAAAGGAAGATTATCTGGGGCAGATAATCTTTTTAAAAAATATACCTTTTTTTAAATTTGTATTTTTTTGAATCTACCTTGACCGAACCCCAACTAAAATCATCTAATAGTANTGAACCTATCCTTCTTTATGTAGATCAATCCAAATGAAGGAAAATCACTTGCATAATACCAGAATACTCAAGCTTTTTAGAGTAAAAAAGTTAGAATCTATTGTTAAAAAAAAAAAAAAAAAAAAAAAGATTCATAAAAAAAAAAAAAAAAAAAAAAAAATACAAATTAAAAGAAAAATAAGTACCTTGACCGAATCCCAACTAAAATCATCTTAGAATAATACCTACGGTCAACAAACTCTCATTTTGAACATACAACTTAGTCTTAAATAGTTTTTTTGGAGAGCGCCAGGTTAGCTCATGAGATCCGTTGAGTCTCGTTATCCTGACGCTGCGGGTTAAAATCCCACCCAGCGCAAGCAATTATCTATTGATAAAAGCTTGCCCTGAGCTATGGATATTTAGAATAGTGTGGCAACCTGTAGATAGCCCCTCCCTCCGTGACCCTAAGTGGTTAAAAGGGAGGCTAATACACACACACGCGCAAAGAAGTATTTTTTCAGTCCATCACATATACACGATAAAAATTTTGTCTTTGCGCCACTTATGTCTGTGTGTCAAACACGAACGAATTTTATACCGCTGTAAAGATGATAGTTTTACAAAATAATATAACTTAAATTTACCGTTCTAGGATTTTGTTATATTTGGCTAAGTTAATAGGGTCAGTGGGTGTTTAGTAAGAAAAATATCGGGTACATTTGCATTACTCCCTCATTGGACGATTGAATCATTTAACTATTAGATGTTTTTTTTGGGTTCGGTCAAGGTAGATAAAAAAAAATACAAATTAAAAAAAAAAGTATTTTTTAAATTATCTGCCAACGTTTGTAAGCCATCTTCAGGGCTATCATGAAGATGAGAGAGATTTCACAAACCCTACCCCTCTCAGTCATGAAAATGGGATCTTAGTGACTCAATGTCCCCTCTCGCCTTCATGATAGCCCTGAAGATGGCTTACAATGTAAGCCGAAACGTTAGTAGATAATTTAAAAAATTCACATTTTTTTTTAATTTGAATTTTTTTAAATCTACCTTGACCGAACACCAACTAAAAACATCTAATAATAATATCTACGGTAAAAAAACAAAAAACTCTCCATTGGAATCATTTAGTTATGATTGAGGTGAAAATTAGACATATGGTGAAAACTTCTGCCACATATTTGCAATATTTCTTTATAAGTTTACTTGGATTTTAATTTGGAGAGAACTACGTAATTAAAAAAATTTAGAATATTGGAAATAGTCTTATTTACTTTACTATCATTTTTTTTTTTTTTAATTAGTGAACAAATATTCGGTGGGCATAGAAAGCCCTATACAGTCGATTCAGGTTGATTCCTCCAATTTCCGAGGGATTAATCGAACAAGGAAAAATCAGGGCAGATGTTGTCAAACACGAGGGGGGAAAAATAACCTCGAGGAGAGGTTATTTCTGGAAGGGAAAAGAGGAGGGCAGATTGAGATTCCCGCCCAGCACGCCAGCCGCTATTAGAGAGATCAGAAGAAGATGGCGCGAAAATAGTCTGGGCCGGTGCTATTCCGAGCCTCGGCTGAGTCTGCTCTAGACCGGGCTTCCCCCTGCGCAGAGGAATGCCGGAGGGGACTGATTCCCTGCAGAGATCATGTCACCGGGAAGTTTTATTGACATTGAGAAGTGCTCAACGGAACCAGCTCCACCCATGCCAGAAGAACGTAAAGCACGACTTGGACTGCACGAGGGAGGATCGATGACGTCCTGTGGAATCCTACCTGCTTTTTTGAGAAGAGGTTTTCCTAACTTGAATTCCAACCCAAAATGATAAGATTCTTTAAATAAGGTCCTCTGCTACACTGGAAACAGTATTGGACTCAATGAGCGATCCCTTAGGCTGGTTTGTCCAACACGCTAATGAAAATGGAAAAGCGATATATGTATACAGAAGGAGATGGCTTTTATGAAATGAATCAACGGAATATTTTGAGAGAATGACGAGGGTGCTCTTGCTCAAGGAGATTTGCTTCAAAAATAAGATCTCAACCATCTGCATTGCTTTCTTTGCCTCCTGTCTATTCCCGGCAGTGTCACCATTGCGAGGGGCTTCATCAGTTTAGTTTACATATCCGAGTACGTTTTGCAGATTTCTCCAGAAAGCCTTGGAATTCGGGCAAATTACTCTTACCCAGCAGATGACTTTCGACACTTAACTCATAGGAACACAGACATGTTCTCCTATCTATCTTACCAGTGAGGAAAAAAGCGCTTCGAGTTAGCGAATCGAGTCATATTTTACGAGAGAATTTATTGCATTTCTCGCGACCTTATCCTTTTGTAATTTGACAGAGGTTTTTGAGTGCAAAAATAACATTCTATCATCCTGTGTCTCTACTGCCTGCCCCTCTGTGCATTTTCTGAGAGTTTCTATGCTTTTGAGTGAACTAACAAATGGAGTGTTCTTTGACCGTTAACATTATTATAAAAGGAGAGTTTGTTGACCGTAGATATTATTCTAAGATGATTTTAGTTGGGGTTCGGTCAAGGTAGATCCAAAAAACACAAATTTAAAAAAATCTATTTTTTAATAAAGGATTATCTGCCAGCGTTTCGGATTACATTGTAAGCCATCTTCAGGGCTATCATGAAGATGAGAGAGGACGTCCTGTCCCTAAGGATGGAAATGTGGACTTTTCCACTCTCATCTTCAGATAGTCCTAAAGATGGCTTGCAATGTAAGGCAAAACGTTGGCAGATAATCTTTAAAAAAAATACTCTTTTTTTAAAATTTGTATCTTTTTGGATCTACCTTGACCGAGCCCCAACTAAAATCATCTTAGAATTCTTCTAAAAGGTTTTCCACCACCAATGAATATAGAACTATCATACCTTCTATTATCCGTCTTCATTGGTTTCTTCAGATGGTTTGCAGAAACCAATGAAGACGGATAATAGAAGGTATAATAGTTTACATTATTATATATAGATGTTTTTTTGGTAGGGTTTAGTCAAGGTATATCCAAAAAATACAATTTAAAAAAATATAAAAATTCTTATCGCCTTCATTATAGGTAGTTGTGGTGAATATATATATANTCGCATATATATATATATATATGATATTATATTTTGGTTTTTGTATTTTGAATTTTTCTACATATTTTACATTCTTCTGTTAACACATTACATTTAGTTATGGCCATTCTATGTAATAATAATGTAAATCATTTAATTTTTTATGTTTTTTTTTCTTTTTATGATGTCGTATATCAACAGCCCTGAAGATTGCTTACAATGTAAGCCGAGAAGTTGGCAGATAATTAAAAAATAGACATTTTTTAAATTGTTTTTTTTTTGTATCTACCTTGACCGAACCCCAACAAAAAAAAAAAATCTAATAATTTCGTGAAGCATGAGCAACACTTGTCTGATGGCCGTTCTGTGGAGGAGTCTTGTAAGGTTTCCTATTCCTCTTACGTCTCTGCTGCTCGGTATTACGAAGAAGTATTTGTGTTCTCCCCATAATGCCCTTATACCGGACACAGTCGTCAGAAGCCTTCCTTGTCCAGCTTTAGACATCTTTCTATGAACGCCCCTACATGAGTGACCTTATCTCCTCTCATATACGAGCTATTCCCCACGTAAGTACCAGCTGCGCAGTATTTACGTTCAATGGGCCATGGGATTGCTCCTTCGCGCGCATAAGTACCTTTTGAGCGAATGTTTTCTATCATTGGAGAGAAAATTTTTATCCTAAAAATGGTTTACCCCATTACAATTCTGTCTTTTTTTTCATAAAATTGACGGAAAAAAAACTTAATTGAGATATACCGTATCACATGTGGGTTCATATTACTTTACTAAGTCCATTAGAGTATTTCTTTTTCAACTTTTATTTATTTATTACATTCTGTAAAAAATAAAACATTTTGTAATTTGATTACAATGAAAAGTAAAAATGACAATCACTTGAGGAGAGAAGGTGACCAATGACACCATTCTTTATAGAGTATTTTATTCAAATTATGGATATGTTGTAAATCCTATAATCTTCCATACTTGATGTTCATACAACAGAGATACCAAGAAAACACAGAGAAAACAAAACTCCAACGCGATGTGTACGTCTGTTTGGTTATAATAGCCATTTTAAACTTTTAATTCTTCACTTTGGCGAATTTCAAGTAATCTAGCTATTGAGGATGTATAATAGTTTTTGAAATATTTTTTTCAATATTTTCTCAGATTCCACATCAAAATAATTGTCACTAATATAGATATTCGTATCAATCATTCTAGAAGAACTTTCTCAAATACCTTGGAAAGTAAAGAAAGAAGGCTAATTGGTCGATAGGATAATGTGTTAGAGGCAGGTGTACCGGGTTTGGGAAACAGAATTATTTCAGATAATTTCCAGAGAAGTGGAAAGTGGATGGTTCGAAAGACACAATTATAGAGGTAAGTGAGGAAAACAATTGCTTTTTGGGGTAGATTTCGAAGTATTAGCCCGGTGATATGGTCATAGCCGGGTGCTTTGCGCTTAGGCAGATGGTTTATAATGTACTTGACCTCAGAACGTGTCAATGCCTTAATCGGCAAGGACATTGGTAATGGTGAGCCTAGTGACCCCTCAATCTCGGAATCTGGATGAGGAATAAATGTTTGCTTTAAATACTGCCCAAACTTTTGGGACTTGTCACTGTGGGATGAGGTCCAGGAACCATCTTCTCGACGCAAGGGGGCAGAAGTTTCATGATACTTCAGAATCCTGCGAGTAGCAGTCCAGAGGGATTTGTCTCCTTTTGAGAGGCTGGACAGGTAGGCATTAAATGCCTTAATTTGTAATGCGCCTAGTTTTTGCTTTACGAGACGAGATAGTCAGTTGAACTCTTTACAATCTGAGGGATACCTTTATCTCTGTATTGACGTTTATTATAAAAACTATTATATGTAAACTATAAATTGTAAATTATTTCTAACTTACTATTTGTACTCATAACTGTGTACTTGAAGAAGTCCCTAACTAATCATTGAGATACAGATCTGTTATCACTTTCCAATTTAAGTGGGGTCGCAGTTAACATCTATTAAGAGTTCCATGATCGGTGCTCATTCCATCTGTCTGACGGTGATCACAGCTGGTGAGAGTATGTGTGAGAGAGAGAGAGAGAGAGAGAGAGAGAGAGAGAGAGAGAGAGAGANGTTGTAAACTAGAGCGAAGTTACATTCATGAAAAAGGTTTATTGTTTTAATTTTTTTTCACCAAATCTGGATTCCATTTGTCAGTAAAAATGAATCATTCAATATCATTGATCTCATCTTAGATGAGAGGGGGGGAGGAGAGAAAGAGAGAGAGAGAGAGAGAGAGAGAGAGAGAGAGAGAGAGAGAGAGAGAGAGTGAGAGACATCTATCCAAAAGGTGCAAGGGGTAATTTGGAGAAATGGCGATTCAGGTCACCGCACTTGAAAAATATTCTGTGGCCAGCGGGGTCGGTAGCGCTGAGGATACAAAAACTAACTCACTAAGGACTGTATTAAAAACATTATAACTTTTAATCTACTTGAAAAAAACGAATTCCTTACCCTCCAGATATCCAATGTGAATACAATTCAACGCAGTAAGCAGCATTAAAATCTTTTTATAAATGCTTCATTATTTAAAATATTATAATTAGTTATTTATGGTTGCTAAAAATCATAATTAGCTAATAAATAAATTCCACAGCTATTATTTAGACTCAAGTTATGTTGGTTCATAACATACATAAAACTATTTAATGTTCTAATAATAAAGAATACAATTTAATGTTCTTGCATAAAGAATACAAAAGCAAAGGCAGGACAAGTTATATTTTGCAAATAGCCAGTGTAAAATAACAAGCTTGAACATAAAAATTCATTTATAGAAAAAAACATTTCCCTACGCGCACGTGTCAAAAGTTAGCTCTTACAGGGAATTCCCATCAATACATTAGTCCGTGTTGTGCTCAAACCTTGAATATTTCTGACCTTCTAAATAATTTCAAAAAGTTATGAAATCAAAAGCACCATTATGGCCATTTAAGTGTAATTCGCTTTAAAAAAACAAACACATTCTTTTGATATATTTATATATATATAGTTTTAAGTCAATGTTATTGTATGATGACGTTACAATCCTCGTGCAACAACAGTTGAACTGCTTTCAAATACTTCTCTGACCTGGCGAATTACTTAAAATGTTATGTCTAGAAATGAATATTTGTTATTCAGCATTTTTTATTTTACTTACTTAGGCACAAAACATTTTCTTTCACAATAGTAATAATAACGTTATTCGTAAAGTTCTTTCAATTCAGTTTCCTGTTCACCAACGTAAAAATTAACTTTTAACCAGGTAAAAAAAAAAAAAAAAAAAAATAGAAATATATTAATTTTGGACGCCCAACCTGGAAATTCGACTTCAACACCCATCCAAGTAGATATTTATCAAGAATAGCTCCCGTGTTGATTCGTCATTCATTAATATGGTAATAATTACCGTAGGTTAAAGAAATTATTACATTCACATACAAAATATTAAGCTTTATATATGTATGTATATGTTTGTGAGTTGGTATATAATTCCTTATTGATCGTATTTTCGTATTTTTGGGGTCCTATCGTATTATAGAAAAATCATATCATATGCTATTCCGACCAATTTAACTTATAATTTCCTAAAGAGATCCATTTTCATCCTATTCCATTAATGAACACCTTTTAAACTCAAGCTCGATGTAGTTTGAAGTTTATAGATATTTGTTCCTGAGAATATTAAGCACTGTTTCCTCTAAAGAAAAAGGATTTATTTACTTTAGACTATTTATAATATATGTAATTTTTGTTGTTATTTTTCTAAATATTTTATTTCATAATTGATTTAGTATTTTTCAATCTATTATATCAAAGGATGGACCATTCTTTGATTATTTTAATTTATTGTATATGCCTATTAAAACTAAAATAAACTATAAAAATGAACTTTCTTTAGTAAAAAAATAAAATAGGAACGTTTTAATTCTAATTTTAACAACACTTTAAAATATGACCATTTGTAAAGTTATCACAAGTTATGTAAATGTATTTAGTAAGGATATATTTATGAGCACATTGAATTAAAATAATAAAAATAACAGTGACTACTAAGGTAATTTTATACATTCATTAATATTTTAAAGTAATTTATTTAGGGTTTATTTATAAAGCGTGATACGTGTATAANCGTAGATTTTAATTTTATTCCTAGAATCTCATTCAGTTGTTTATTTCAAGTAAAGATTAGAAGTTAGTGATTAAAATTTCTAATTCGGTAAAAAAAAGTTTTTCTGATGCTGCGGGTGTATATTTAGTTTAGATAAATGAAACTCAATAAATATTTATTTGGCTGTGGTTTGTTATTCCACGTAAATTTTAAACAATTAATGAGAGGGAATGATATATCTAGCTCGTCCCGGTTGTGCAGTGCATATCATACCGGCCCGGAAAGCAGGAGATCCAGGTTTGAGTCCTGGCTGGGACAGATAGATTCAAGTTTGTTCTCGAATATTATGTTGTTCATAGCGCTAATAATTTTCTTCGCTAACTAAAGTATTCAAAGGAACGTGTTAGTGAAAATATTTAATAAGTTTTTGGATAATGTCCTTGAGGTTATACTACTGTATTCGGTTTCAGTTGATTCAGTAAATTAAACTACACACCAAATATTTAATGCATAGATTATGCATAGTTTATGCATAGACATTTATAGAAATACCCACGTACAAACAAAGCTTAATATATTAGATATGTAAATACAATTTTTGAACTGATTATAATTTTATTAAATTTTGAACCGATTGTTTAGGAATGGAGAAGGGATATATTTTTCCCAAGCCCAAAACAAATTTTTCAATATAAGTCAATCAATCGGAATCATTAGTTTTTATAGCTGGGGTCTAATGTGTTCGCTCTTGATTGAAGGGGTCGAGATCGGCTGAATCCGAAACACGCACACGTCGGCCGAGCACCCCCTGGGCTCTAAAAACACTTGGTAGCCTGTAAGCACCTCCACCCTCGACCAATATCAATTTTAAATGTGAGCCTCCCTGACCCGAAAACTGTTTGCCCAACACACAACTGTCTCTCAGCTCTTTAAACCCTGAAGTATTCAACGATCAGGAACGAAATCACTGAATACTTCAGGACTTTCAGAACTTTTCGCAAAGCTATAAGTGAGTTTTGCGAGAGATTAAAAAGAGTTCACTGCTATTGTCAAAATTGACCAGAATTCCTCGATAGCGAAATGTCATATAAGTACGGTCTCAGCAAGTTGCTAGACATGAGGAATGTCAAGATGTTGTGTAAACTGAAGAATCACAAATAAGAAACACGAATTATTTAAATTATGGAAGACATTTTTGTGAACAGAATAAATAGTTGATTGAATATGGCAAAATTATTTTGTACTAACTACGAACGAGTCAATGTTAGAGTGATTATAGTCATAACCAACATGACAGTATCTCAAAGGTTGGAAACATTATTTACAAACATTGTAAAATGGTAAAAATGACCCTAATTTGATTTATACTGTAAAAATCCATAAACCCTTAAATGGGAATAAAACACTTAAAAGCTATTCATTTTTATAATAACCATTAATTAATCTTTATCAGCTTTATAAATGTTTGATTTCCCCCATCAGTTTAGGCACTTTGTTTCATAGAGGGGGATGCTCTAATCGAAATATCAATGGCACAAATGAGACTTTTTTTTCTTTCTTAGAGGCAATCCAGGTAAAGGTAAGTTATCAGATACCTTTTGCAAAGACCACACCTACGCCCTAAGAACACTAAAGACAATGAAAGCTATTTGGAGATCTGAAAGGACAAGATTAATATATCATACTCATATTCGCACGATTTGCCAAATTTTCTATGGTTATAATCTTATCGCTCTTGATGTACTTATTGGTAGAATCAATAATCTTTCAGTTCAATAATTCCCTACCTAACTGTTTAGGGGGTAGAGAATTGAGCTGGAAATGTATATTTACCAGGATCACTGCTGGTTACTGGAATAGTTTACCTTTTGACCATTAATAAATTACACCCCGTAAAGCTGATGTGGAACATCTAAAAGTACAATGAAACAATTCATCACGGTCATAGATTTATGATGTATCAGAGACTTTTTGTGTAAACATGACAAATACCGATTGTATGCAATACACATGTTCTAATTTAAATATGAGGCGGCAAAATATCAACAAAACGGAAATCAACTCATTTTTCTCAACAATCCAGTGCAGTTTCAAAACATCCTCAAAGCTCAGGGGTTGTTGTTCTCTTGTTGAGTCATAGTTGTTAAAAATAAATTTTAAAAATTAAAAAAAAAATTAATCATATCCGAGTCATAGTTATTTTAAAAAAAATTAATCTAGCTCTAGATTATTTGGTTTATACAACATTAAGTCATACAATTGTACTGATTAGTAGACATTAAAAAAAAATACTTGTGTGCACCATAATTAGCTTTTTTATGTTGAAAATTGTGCCTGATATAGAATTATCTATTTCTTTAATCAGTTGTTAATGATAGTTTTTACGAATTATAGAATAATCATTTCAATGCTATTTACGATATATTCAAATAAAGTTTACGTGTACTGAGGGTCTTAAGAGATATTATAGGTAAAATTATGTCATATATTTATTTAATGTTTCAGACAAACCAGTACATCTAGTTCTTTCATTTTGCTACCCAAAAACTTAATTATTTAATATAAAACTTAAATTTAGATAATGCGATAAGTAATTTTTAGCACATAGTGGTTATTTTTATGCTTATATTTAAGAGAATCCTGAAGAAATGTAACTCTTATGATTGTTCTTATAAAGGATTTTTTGGAAAATTTTTCAATATTATCTCCAAAGCTACATACTAGACCCCAAAAATGACGGTCATTAAAATAACTAATTAAATCAGCTATAGAGACAAATTGAATGAATAAATATTGACAATTATCTCAATCAATTTTAAATTTTACTTGAAGATATATGTAAAGTGAATATATATGTGTGTGTGTATTCAAATCCTACTTATAAGAGGCTAAAAATATGGCACACACATTAACACATATATTAATTTCTCCTTAGAATGTTTGGTAGAAAATGATTTGTTTTCAAATGCTTTTACGCATCAAGATAAATCAATTCTTTGAAGGTATTCTTAAGGTTGTAGTCTGTAAAACTGTTACTTGTGGAGTGTTTGCAGGTCTACATGCCTGTATATGTAAATTTCAATGGATATATATTTTTAAGTCTCTAATTCGTTCTAAGAGGCAGGTTAAAATATTTTTTAAATATTGCCTGTGAGATTGTTTTTAATATCTACATTTCTTCGAGGTTCCCTATAATCGGAAGACAATTAGATATTTAAATGGCTATATTTAATTAACATCTAGCAGAAATTTCCTTTACTCCACCGAATTCTAAAGAGTATTTCTTCTAATATTTTATATTAGATAGTATTTTAGATTATTAGCCTGTTATTTATTTGTACTTTTTATTTTTATTGTTGCAACTAGGTCAGAATCAGCTATACTTTCAGCTGTGACCTCTTTGTTATTCAAGGGGACTTAAGTCCCAGAATAAAATTTCTTTTTCTTTCTAATACATTAAAGGGGGGAAGTAGATTGATTGAGGAACGAGCGTGCTCAGGAAGGACACTAACACCGGATCGAGGCCGATGTCAATCAGTGCTGCGGTTTTCCCATCGCAATCCAGGCCAGTGCCATTTGATCGGCAAAACTGTTACCGTGAAACGTTGCCTATCAGAGCAGAACATGACAATGAAAGCTTTCCCTGAGCCATGGATGTTTAGAATGGGATGGCAATCTGTTGACAGCCCCTCCCTCCATGGCCCTAAGTGGCTGAAATGAAGGCTAATACTTTTTTTAAGTTTTTTTTTTTAGTCTATTTACTTTTTGCAATCTGTGGAAAAGGCTGAAACGGGAAGAAATGAGATCCTGAACAAAAGGGATATTAAAGGTGGTGAAGGGAGGAATTGGTTACGTAATAGGGAGCATTTGCGATTATTCTGTGAGTTTTGGATTGAAAAGACTGGATTCGTCTGTAACACATTAAAAAAAAAAAAAACTATTGAAAGATATGGAAATGTGCATTTTAAAGTATGCTTGTATATTTTGTTACGTTTAATACATCAGTTTCAAATCAAATTACCTTAGAATCTTCATCGTTTTAGCCAATTTTGAAAGTATTGAAATTCTCATACAATTTTAATGCAAATAGTGCTGAAAAGATAATTCATTAAAAGTGGTTTATTTTTGGCAGATTTTCAGTAGAGTTATCAAGCTTCAAGCTAATACCATGTCTCGAATTGTTATCAGATTGAAAATTTCCTTGGACTTTCACCGATCTTACATTCGAGAAACTAAAAATACGGCCATTTCAGAAGTATACCTATCGTGCTAGCGTCCCCCATTTAAAAGACAACCGAAACCAGATTTAATATTTAATTTATTTTTCATATGACTATGGCTAAAATTGGTCATGAGGAAGGGGGGTATAGAGTGCCAAAATTTAAAATCTAAATATTTTCATTATTATTAACATTAGAGGAAAAAAAAAAAGGCTTTAAAATTAGTGTAAAGTAATATTAAATTTTAATTCCATTAAATATTTCAAAAACGCATATTATTAGAAAGAGCCTTAATGCAATGTCAAGTATATTAATGGCGGGCCCGCTTATTTTTAAAATGTAGAAACTAAAATCGCTATTCGGGCTTTCCATTGCGAAGCCTTGCAGGAATTTATTGGTTGGAGGAAATCAAACAAGGAACGTGAGGGTTAAGAGGAAGAACGTAGTTTAAAAACGTTTAATATTTACTATTATTTATAAATTAGTGTTTCGTTAAAGTAAATTCTTATTTAAATCCATCTTTAATGAAACCTGTTTAACTACAAAGTCCTGCGACATAACTTTTTTAATTTATTTAAGACACTTTTTATAGTAAATTTTGATAGTTTTAAAAATTAGTGTACGTAAAGACGTTGCACTACTTATCTATTTTAATTTCTTTTAGAATTGTTCAGAAAAATTCGCAAATATTTAGTATTTTATTAAACATACATGCAATAATACAGCTTTTTATAAAGAAAGAAAAAACACTGTCAGCCCGTTATCGAACCTGAGTAGCATTCTTCACGTACCTTTCTACATCTTCCATTATCAATCTTTGTCCGAAGATAATAAGATAAATCTTCCCGAAGACAAATGACGCCTGATAAGCATGTTTCTCTGAGGACAGTAGCTCTCGATAGATGACGCTCTGACCTTTTTTTTCGTTGTTTACAAGGCAATTTGCCTGGGCTGGCTCCACGACAATCCTCTTCACTGACGTAAGGCTTATGAAGATAAGTCCTTCACGCAGGCGGTGCTTAAAATAAGCGAATTTCGTAGCCTGTTAATTAGTTACACTAAAATTTGATATTTCAAAGAAACCCCATTATTGATGATTAGTAGATTTTATTTTGTTGGGGTTCGGTCAAGGTAGATCCAAAAAACACAAATTTAAAAAAATCTATTTTTTAATAAAGGATTATCTGCCAGCGTTTCGGATTACATTGTNGGGCTGGCTCCACGACAATCCTCTTCACTGACGTAAGGCTTATGAAGATAAGTCCTTCACGCAGGCGGTGCTTAAAATAAGCGAATTTCGTAGCCTGTTAATTAGTTACACTAAAATTTGATATTTCAAAGAAACCCCATTATTGATGATTAGTAGATTTTATTTTGTTGGGGTTCGGTCAAGGTCAAAAAAAAAAAAAAAAAAAAAAAAAAAAAAAAAATATGTGTATATTTTAAAATTATCTGCCAACGTTTCGGCTTATATTGTAAGGCATCTTCAGAGTTATCATGAAGGCGAGAATACTACAGAAACGGTAATATTAAATTTTGTGAAATCTTCGATCCTCCAACTATTTTCCAAAAAATCTGCCATTTAATTTTACTACTCCATTAATAACAGTTTGCGCAATAAAACTCATATATTGAATTTGGTTTCTTCATTTTTTTAAATCTCTGGGAGTAAGAGAGCGAAATGATATATATATATATCAGTGAGGAAAAAAGCGCTTCGAGTTAGCGAATCGAGTCATATTTTACGAGAGAATTTATTGCATTTCTCGCGACCTTATCCTTTTGTAATTTGACAGAGGTTTTTGAGTGCAAAAATAACATTCTATCATCCTGTGTCTCTACTGCCTGCCCCTCTGTGCATTTTCTGAGAGTTTCTATGCTTTTGAGTGAACTAACAAATGGAGTGTTCTTTGACCGTTAACATTATTATAAAAGGAGAGTTTGTTGACCGTAGATATTATTCTAAGATGATTTTAGTTGGGGTTCGGTCAAGGTAGATCCAAAAAACACAAATATAAAAAATGTATTTTTTAATAAAGGATTATCTGCCAACGTTTCGGCTTACATTGTAAGCCATCTTCAGGGCTATCATGAAGATGAGAGAGGACGTCCTGTCCCTAAGTTCACATTTCCATGACT
>KZ806903.1:12955-36645 GCA_000696205.2 Oncopeltus fasciatus | reverse complement strand
TGTATATTAATATAAGTAATAAGTATTAGTAAGTAGAATAAGTACATTTTACTAGTGCCAGAGAGCTTGCCCGGATAGCAGGAGATCCAGGTTCGTTCCCTGGCTGGGACAGTTAGATATTTCATTCAATTCTCTTGAATTTAATCGTTTTTAATTCTATTTTCAAATATCCTAAGATTATCTTAATATTTTCTGTAAATAACTAGACAAAATTACACCAGTAAAGTTCATTCCTATTACACAACATTGTATCATAAATCTATTGGTCATTTTGAACTTTAAAATAATATAGAAATATTATATTATATAAAAACTATAATAATATGAAAATATAAAAAATTTACTCTTTGATGGTCAAATAAGGGTGGCTATTTACTCTTCGGCAAAGTCCGATGTATTGTAACTATTGACATTCTTCTGACAATTTATTAATAATCTCATGAAACATAATCTTTTCAGTATTTTCTCAGATCACATGTATGTGCTTGTCAACGCTCTACAAGCTCCATTTGTTTTCTGTTTGTCATAGTGTTATTTAGCAATTTAAAATGTAAAATGAAATGCTAAATTCGTTCTTGAGCAAAATCCAACTTATCGGTGCGGGGACTACTTGACAATTTTTATTGATCTACATATATCTGTAGCAGGCTGTAATATTTACTTTAGGGCAATGAAAGTGTGAAAGTGTTCCTGAATCGTAGATTTTAATTTTATTCCTAGAATCTCATTCAGTTGTTTATTTCAAGTAAAGATTAGAAGTTAGTGATTAAAATTTCTAATTCGGTAAAAAAAAGTTTTTCTGATGCTGCGGGTGTATATTTAGTTTAGATAAATGAAACTCAATAAATATTTATTTATTAATAAAATACATATTTAAAAAGTCAACAGTGAAATTTAACAATTAGCAGTGAGTTGTTTACCCAAACCGAATATGTTATAGTCAACAACTATATTGAGTATGTCACTTTTAAATAGGAAGCAATTTTTAATTTATTTTAAATAGTTTTTAAATTTATGTTGTAATAGAGAGTTCCTTATTGAACAGAATGGGATGAAAAGGGTTGGGGAATTACCTGTACGAATAAAAAAAAACATTTTTTAATGTATCGTACTTAATATGTACTTTAAAACAAAGCTACTCGACACATATTTCTTTATTGACAAAAAGAAAGCTATACAATAAGTATATTTTGGATTGCATGATATTGAAATTTCAAAGAAAGGAATCCTGGACTATGACACTGAAGAATATGATTAGCTTACCTATTTGCTATACGAGTTTTTGCACAAATAGATTTTTTAGGGGGTGGCGCTGGGTAATGCCTACTACCAGTAATTTTCGACCGATTTTTTTTTTTAATCACTCTCCGGTTAATATAATATATTATGACGTTTTTATCTTCCTTCTTTATGACAATAACTCGTCTAAATTATAATTTAACAAATCCAAATCATTATCAGCGAATTCTTAAACAGTCGGGACAATCATATAATGGTATATGTATACTATTGGGTGAAAATGCGACGGAATTACCTATATATATTTAAGGATCCGAAACGCAGACAAACAGCGGAGAATGGAAAACCACTAATCAGTTGGCATCCTTGAGGAAGGCGTTCAGCAATGTCAACAAACCTCGGTCGTGAACGTTTTACAGAAAAAGCAAATATTTTCTTCTTTTTATTTTTCACTCCCGCTTTGGACGCGTTCTTATCACACCACGGGTTCGGTCCTGATTATTTGGGGAATCCCACAAGGTGCGCGTCCTACCCCTCTTCCATTCTAAGTGATTAGTGAGAATACTTCGCTTATTTACGAATTTCCCTATATTAGTTATTGTACGGACGAGTTAAAAAAACATTAAATGGTCCATACAATAGTCTGAAATGTATGAGTGTGTTTATATATATATAAGATGTTAAATAAAATTGTAGAATATACAAAAATGCTAAATTTGCATAATTTTATGGAAATCAAGGCGCCTTTCTTCAGAGGAAAGTATAAATTTATGTAATAACCAGAGAGTTAATTTCTAACTCACACTGTCGAAGGGCAATTTCCTTCTTATACATAAATTCGATAGTATATATATACATACATATATATATATATACTACATACTATATTACCTATGTAGTATACTATATACACCAGCAATATTTACTTAAGTATTTGGCTTCTAGAGAAATCTGTTCAAACTAAAAATATCTGTTATATGGTTCACATATTACACAATTTTATCATGGAATTTTCATTTTCATTAATTAAACAATTTTAATGGTTCCCTATTGATTGTTTCTGATATCTTATACATAACTATTTCTACTATTTTATATTTATGCTGGAGAAATTAGTCAGGGTTTCGGCCAGGATCAGGAAAATAAAATAGAGCAAAATTGTTGGGAAATTATTATATTATTGCCGACGTTTCGACGTAACTTGTAAGTCATCATCAGGGTATTAGTGATGTCTGGAAAGATGTTCGTGGGAGGTTTGAAAAAAAAATTGTTTCTTCTAAAGATAATAAATAAAATATATAAATCCTGGTAAACAAAACTAATCATAATAATGTGATGATAAGAATTTTTTTTTTGTTAGCATATCATGTCATTACTAAGACGAGATTCCTAACAAAATTTAGTGGAAGACAATGTCAACTTTATGCCGGGTGGTGCCTAGTGAAAGGGTCTAACGGCATTATGCATTTATTTTTTCTACATAAAGTGAAAAAAAAAAAAATTATCAGAAGCCGTAATGAATAGTGAGAGAAGTTAAAACAAGATTTATATGTCAGGAAAAATAACTACTATATTTTTGACTATATTTAGAGGTTAATAAATAATCCTTATTTATATATTTATAAAATATAATTTTATGAAAATAATGGAAATATGTATTTCTGAACCCTTATAAATGTATATTGATTTACTATCCTGCAAATGGGTTTTCATTGAAATATACACAGCACATTTATTGAACAGTACAGGTTGTGACTTTGAACAATTATGATTATCACTCACTATTTCATCTTGATATTCAAGAAATACGTTATACAATGAAAGGGTAGATTGTTTTATAATCTATAAATAATTTATATATCCCAGACGTGGTTTCAGAAAGAAATTGGGCCAATATGTCAGCTGATCTGGATTAATGCCCAGTGGGGAGGTTCGAAATCCCCTAGATGTTTGCGAAATGTATTACGATGTGAGAAACTGCTCAAATCATGAATTTGGTCCTGGCATTTACAGATCAAATAGTACTAGTCAGGGACGACTTGATTCGTTTAAAGATCATATTGTAAAGGAGACAACCAATCATCATTCTGGTAAAAGCATTAGCAGTCTTAGAAAGATGAAAAATATCCTGAATAATCTTAGAGTGTCGACTCATGGTATTATATCCCACTGAGTCATCCCAAAGTTCAAAAAGTAATTTTGACCAGCGATTCAAAACAGAATTGTTTATGTGTATGTATGCTCAAAGGGAAAAATCTTCAACACGTTCGAAAAGTATAAAGTCAAAAAACTCAAAATTGTTAAATCATAATCTGGAAATTCCAAATTTCCAAGGGACACGTTCTTTTCCAAATTAGCATATAATTATTCCCCGCAGTTTCAACTAATATTCTTTGCAGCATATCAACATTTAATTAATGAATGCTAAATTAACACGTTAAGGTTGAGATCAGCGTCAACAGGTGTATAATTACCTCTTTTGGTAATTCCCTGGTTATTAGCCTTAAATATTAACAACGGAGGGTTTCCCTCCTTCTTTGGAATTGACAATAACCTTTCACGAAATATTTCCACTTGCACAAGCGGGAAAAACCACTCATTCATTTTTCAATGCAATTCCCAACATGTTCAAAATATTAGTAATTCATAAAATTAGTACCAAAAACACCCTGTAAAATCATTATTATTCTGTAGCATTCATGAATAATATTAATATATATATATACATATATAATCAATATATTTTTTCCATACTTAAAATTCCAAGCTTTGGGCAGTTTCTTTATTGGTCAAAGTTGACCTTTTAAGGATCTCATTCTCAGAGTTCAGGAACCTACCAGCGTGGGTGTAGAAGAGAGAGAGTCTGCTTGTCTTATAAACTCAGACTGAGAATTTCTGGTTATGACAGAATCAGCTTTAACCGATAAAGAAATTGTGAAAGCTTCGAGTTATTAATTTTGAAAAATCTCGTTCCTAATCTTAAATACCTTTCATATTCTGTAAGATGGTAATTAATTCTAAAATGTGGTGCTTTTAAGTAGACTACTGGAATGTGAAATGCACGCTGAAATTTTAGACCAGTATCGGCCTCTATATCCATATTTAATATATATATATATATATATATATATATATATATATATATATATATATATATATACATAATATCTAAACGACCTCTGCATTTTTATGCAGGTATATTTATCCACAGAACAAAAGTTATTTATCCCATGCGCATCAAAAGGGTTTTACTTGTCATACATATATAAGCTTGCATACATATATCACAAAGTTCCAGCAGGATCTCATTCTCAGAGTTACGAAGTTAATAAAAGCCCGTATGCATCTTCAAACTAAGTAAAACCATCAGCATCTTAGTTAATTAATGCAGGACCGAAGCATTTGTATTTGACTTTAGGCGTTATGTAAATTCTACTAGGGGATTGCCAAGTGTAAATTAAAATGTTTATTTCCTGAAGTGAGCGCTGATCACAGATTTTTTTTACGGCTAAATATTTATTCTATAAGTTTTTTTTACAACAAACTGTAGAATTCGCTTAGTTTACGAAGCTCCCTACGTTAAGAACATTTTATTATTATCATTATATTGTTTAAATTCTATATTTTTTTTTATACTTCGATTTTTAGAGTCTTTGTTAGGGAATCGACTTCATCCAAGTAATATCTAGCAATATATGGATGGAAAACAAATCAGTCGTTTTATGAAAATTATATCATACAGAAATTTTGTGTGACGCTGTCTAGAAATGAAGTACTTCTACAGAAAATGTCATAATTGAAAATATAAAGTATAATTTCATGAAGACGTGAAATTTGGGTATCGCATGTTCTCTTTCCTTCGGAATTGGCTAAAAGTATGTAAAATTTATTTATTTATTTTTTTTAAGAGAGAGATATTTTTATAAAAGTAATGAAATAGATGGAGTGATAAGAAATAAGTGATAACAATATTCTTTTTTAAAAAAACTAATGCTCTGGACATACCCGCAATTTATATTTAAAAAAATAATTATATGGAAGCAGTATTATTTTCACTTTCCTTTATTTCCTATGAAAGGTTAGCATCCTTATCATATCATTCTTATCATATTGGAAAACGTAACATGAGATGTTTCTTTTCCACGTCGTGAAGACCCCAACAAACGCCGTGTGTTTTATACCCCTGGCCATCCCCCTCCCTCGCTTTTCTTCTGCAGTTTCTGAGATTTCGAAAAGAAATTCGAGGGATCTAAATTAATTGATATGAAGAATTTTTCAGGGGTAATATATATGTATAAATTATATTTAATATGAGTAGATCGGAGGCCATTCGTCAATCGTGACGAGGTCTGAATTTGCAGACTTGTCGGCCACGGCCCAGGGCCTCTCTGAAGGATGGTGAAACTCGAGGGACATTTCATCAGAGGTTAATCATCATCAGTCCTGAGACGCGGGACTCCCGAGAACGGTAACCTCCTTGAATGCCTTCCCACCTTGGGATTCCCACTCAGGAGCGGAGGGTGCAGGGTGACTCCTCTATTGCAGGCGGAGAAATCCTTGGCTTTGGCTACAACGTACACCGGAAATGCTCCAAGCAAGTTACATCCATTATAGGAAGAGTAAAGAGAACATACTGAATTTTACTCTAAATCAGTTTTATTATTTCCCATATAATATATATACGAAATCCAGCTGGGGCAAATTTTTTTAGCTCCTATTTTTTTTAAGAATCAAGGCACGTAATAAGCACATAAACGCACTCATGCGTGTGTATGCGCATTCTACGTACCTTGATTCTTGAAAAAAGAGGAATTAGAGTCTCCTAATTCCTCAAGTGACGAAGGGCGAGTGAGCCCCGGAAATTTTACTCCTTGTGATTTTTTCTTTTTGTGTGTGCACTGCACTCTCTATTCCACCTATTCTTGATTGCTAATAATTGCGAGTGTTTCATTTTTTCTCTCTCTCTCTCTCTCTCTGTATATATATAAATTTCAGCCGTTAATAATCTAATGATATTGAAAAAGTAGCTTATAGACAAATTTATAATGTGCATGTGTGTGCCAATACAAAAATTAGAACAGACCATATTNTGTGTGTGTGTGTGTGTGTGTGTTTGTGAACAGGTGGTATAGAGAGTATAGTAAAAAGAAAAAGAAAAAAATTACAAATAGTAAAATTTTCGGGGATTTCTTGCCCTTATTCAGTAAAGTGTGAAGACCAGTCTCGTTTCACTCCTCACCGACGAAGGGCGAGAAATCCCCGAAAGTTTAACTCTTTGTGATTTTTTCTTTTTGTGTGTTCACTGTACTCTCTTTACTATCTTTTCTCATTTACGACACACATACACACACATTTACAGACTATATTTTAAGATTCTCCTAGAAGTACATAATTTTTACAGACACCGTTTCATTGTACCAAAAGCTGATAGTTAATTAACTTGGGTCAAATCCGGCACTGGGATGCAAAAACCTACTCTTAAGACAGTAGAAAATAATAAGAAGGCGTGCAAGACATTTCTGCGTCAAGCTAACCTGATAAGATAGCTGATAATGTTATTATATGTATTATATANATAGAGAGTGCAGTGCACACACAAAAAGAAAATATCACAAAGAGCAAAATTTCGGGGATTTCTCACTCTTCGTCGGTGAGGAGTGAAGAGATACTAGACTGTGGGTATTGTGTAGTGGAAGGGAAGGGCTATTGGGTTTCCCCTAATGCTCTTATTGTTGGCAGAGAGACTAGACTGAGGGTATTGTGTAGCTGAAAGGGCTCGAAGGAAGGGTAAGGCAATTAGGTTTTCCCTAATCCTCTTACTGTTTCCAATTGATGCCAGGTCCTAAAGTGGCTTTGAGAATGTGGATATAGGTGCACTCTCTCGTCTTCAGGTGCAAATCTGAAGGCGTGTCGGGAAGTTTTTCAATTTCTTGAACTTGGAAAACGCCATTAAAACTCATTAAATGACTATGAGCATGCCTTGCTATGGGAAGAGGGGCATAGCAAGGCCCCATATAGCAAGGTATGCCAATGACGTTTTCCAAGTTCAAGAGATTGAACAACTTCTCGGATTCACTTTAGGACCTAGCATCAATTGGAAACAGTATTAGGATTAGGGAAAACCCAATCGCCTTTCTCTTCCTCTGAGTTCTTTCCGCTACACAATTCTCTCAGTCTAGTATCTCTGCTAACAATAAGAGATTAGGGGAAACCCAATAACCTTTCCCTTCTTCTGAGTCTCTTCCGCTATACAATACCCACAGACTTGTCTCTCTTCACCCCTTACCAACGAAGGGCGAAAGATCTTTTTGTGTGTGCACTGCACTCTCTATCCCACCTGTTCATGATTGCTACACATCGCAACGAGTGTTTCATTATATATATATATTACACTAAGCTTAGCAAATTCTTACGTTATTTCATGTCATATTTTTATTTATTTATTCTATTTTAATACGGATTATTCTTTAATATTCAATGCTGGAAATATTACTTAGGGTTTCGGCCAGGAGGAGAAAAATAAAATAGTCCAAAATTTTTGAATAGTTATTTTCTTATTGCCGACGTTTTGACTAGAGCTACAGCTTTGACTATAATCATCATCAGGGCGTTAGTGATACTTGGAGAGATATTCGAGGGAGGTTAATTGTCACTTCTCAGAGTGCAGAGCAGAACTCAGCTTATTATTGCCAAAACGTCAGCAATAATAAAATAATAACCCAACATTTTTGGAGTATTTTTTTTTCTGGTCCTGGCCGAAATCCTGACCAATTTCTTCAGCATAATACTTGACGGCCAACAAACCTCCTACCAATTACCATATTATTCAATATAAAATTTCAGACAACTAAATAAATAGTAGAATGTAAATTTTTCAAAGCTTGACCTTAAATTAATATGGTGGAGACATTAAGAAAACTATGGGGAAAAAAAAATGTTATCACTTTATGAAAAAAAAAAAAAAAAATCGTACCATTATTATTGTGACCGTCTGTTTTAAAAGTTTAGCACTTATTCGAGAAGTTTTATTACATCTATTTTTTGATGACTTACGAGGTTTTTGCAAAATCAATTTCCGATTTCATTAAACTCAGTTCAGTTAATTTCAGTTTACAATTTTTGAACATTTTTTTTTTTTAAATTTTACTTTTACTAATATTACATTTGCTTAGACTCCCACATTCTCGAACAATAACGATCAATTAACGGGTTAGCGTTGGGGATAAGGTAAAATTAAGAAGAATAAATATCCCAAGTTCAATTAGTTTGAAAAAAAATCACAAATGCCAGGTCGATAGCTGTTGGGATATAACAAGAAAAAATAGAGGTTTAAATTCAACCTTTCGATCTTAAAAATTCTAAATCTTTCATATTATCCTAAAATGTAACTTGATAACTGATAGCAGGCAGGTAAATCTCCTCTCATCTCTCTATCTTCCTTGGAATCTCAGGAAAGAATTAACACAGTTCTAATGTACCTGACCCCTAATAAAGCTCGTAATCCACCAATGCAAAAACTAATCAGTTAATTTGAGGATTCATATAAAAATGGACTGATATATCAGTATTAAGTGATTAATGCCATCTTAAAAGCCAAGAGGTCAATGACAAAGAAGGGTAAGCAGATTCCAGTAGTACAGGAAGGGGAATGACGTAGCCCACAATTTACAGTGATTCATACTTAAATATCGTGATCGATATGCTTCACACTATATTTTTACAGAATAAAAAAAAAATACATTTTAAAATTATTGCGATATATAATATTTCATAGCTCTAACAATATCGAAGATAACGTTTGATCTTTCCCCTGCCCTGCTAAAGATTGCTATTGTTAAGATTTCCTAAAATAAATCTTGAATAAAGAATTGAATAAGAAATTAAAATTAAAATTTTTTTTTTATAACTCCCTCTAAAGTACCTCTTCCCATAATATGAATTATTATAAATTTATATGCAAAAAAAAAAAAAAAAAAATTCATATAGTCTTGCGATAAGAGGGCGGTAACGTATTCACTTTTTATTGTGCCTTCTTTATTGAACTGAAAAGCCTCGGATATAAAAATTGATCTTCAAAAGAATGGACACCGCTTTTATTCATAAATAAAATACTATTTAAAATTTACAGTCAAAGGAGATTTATCTCTGCAAGGAAAAGAGTAATAAAAACAAACTCATGGGTGCCAATAAATAAACAATAATGATGAAATAGAGAAGCATTGTAAAAAAAATTATTTATTAAAAACAACCTAGTACTAATATTTCAATTGTTTAGGAAAGGGAGGTGTTTATAATCAGATACTTGAAGAAAATTCGCTTCTCCTCACAATATATTTTTTATTAATTATAGCTAAGCACTTCCAGGAGCTAAGGCCCATCATCAGAGCTAAGCGGGCTGAGAAAAATCATGATTTTCTCCACCTGAAGGTTGGCGGTTTACGCATCAGTTCAAGTGATAATTACCAATTTTTTGAGGTGGATAAAATGATTGATTTTTCTTTTATATAGTACTTGTATAGTATTAATCATTCCATTGTCTGTTTAAAATGGGCATTGTAAATTACGATCACAATTATTAATTTAATATAAAGGTGTATTAAACTAATACTAATATTGGTATGAAGTTTCCGAATTATTTTTGGTCTTTAGTAATTTCTCTTGAATAAGTAGTTCGAAGGGGCGCCAGTAAGAATATTTATAAGTAAAGATCTTCTATAATGAGTCGTAGTTGTGGAAGTGAATGAGCATTGAACGGTCGTGAAATTTATGAGGGGTTGATAATAGTTTCATTGTGACGTAGTACCGGTAGATAAGGATCCTTGAGGTCATGAATAATTTTCGCCCGTGCCAGCAAGGTCATTTTTACTAAGGATAAATTCTGAAGAGTAGAGGCTGCCCCAGTCAACTGTTACGCACTCTATGGTAACGCTATCGCTTACAGCCGAGTAAAAANCTTGCACAAGCGGGAAAAACCACTCATTCATTTTTCAATGCAATTCCCAACATGTTCAAAATATTAGTAATTCATAAAATTAGTACCAAAAACACCCTGTAAAATCATTATTATTCTGTAGCATTCATGAATAATATTAATATATATATATACATATATATATCTGTGTGTGTTTATGACTGGGAGTCATGAAAATTGGATCCTAGGGTCACGACGTCTCCTCTCACCTTCATGATTGCCCTGAAGATGGCTTACAATGCAAGCAGAAACGTTGGCAGATAATTTATAAAATACACATTTTTTAAAATTTGTCAAACTTACCTTGACCGAATCCCAACAAAAAAAAATCTAATAATAATATCTACGATAAAAAAAAAAAAACTCTCCTTTTAACTAATATACATTCGCGATTTTTGAAGGACGGCTGCGAAAACTACTTTTTGATCATTATCTAGCTCGAAGGGAAGTATTGATCGAGTAAGACACATAAACACGCTAACAGACCATCTATAAATCTGGGGGGGAGGGGGAAGTTTGAAAAACTACTGTTATATTTTCCACGAGAATATGCCACAGAACAAAGGAGTAAATAATAATATTTGTCCCACCAGTGTATAGTAAGGCCCCTTGTGGGGAAATCTCAATGGTAGATTGCTGACACTTCATACCGATTTCTGGAAGTCAGCGTTAAGAACCACTCGAAAGTTAGTCAAAAAAACCGAAAGGTAATATTTTTCAATTTGGTTCGAGAAAAAATCTTCAATGGACAGGACCGTTTAGAGAGATCTTTTAGGTTCCTGCATGCCTGATGGATAAGACGTCACTCCGACTTCCCCTGATTAGCTTATCTCGCAGGCAGAAAACCTTGACAGTCCACTGCATTGCTAACAGAGGAGTTTCAGATTCTAATCAAAACGCAACTGAGATGAGTCTTTTAAGAGCAATGTATCTTATAAGGGTGTCCCAAAATTTACGCTTGATTTGAATTTAATAGAAAATATAGTTTTTTTTTNACTAGTGGTTATGTAAAATTAAAAGAATTAAAAGAAGAATATGTTTCTTGGCTGATGGCAACTGGGCAGCAAGAGAAAGCTGGGCAGGTTAAACAAGACTCGGGGCAGCTTTTAGAAGCTGTCGAACTGTACTTGTCTGCAGGTCTTCCAGCTACTGCTGCCAGGTAAAGTTTCAAGCTTTATTATACTCCCCTTATTATTGAAAAGGTTTATGGTCTTCAATGAACCTTTAGCAAGTAGCCTTCAGATCCGTGCTGGGAGAAATATTTAAAAAAAAATTATTTTCTTTGACTAACCAAAGTCAGTGTTCCTTAGGAATACACAAGTTTAATATTCCAAGGTTCACTCCAAAAAATCAATTGGGTAACCCAAAATATTTGTTCTAATACATTTACATTACTTTAGCATTACATTTTAGGGTTGTTATATCTCAGCCTGATATGCTAGAAGATGGAGTTTTAATGAAAAAACTTACTAATGCATTATTGAATAGTGAACTATTTCTTCAGGCTGGCCAAGTTTTTGAAGCAGCAGGGGATAATCAAAAAGCGATGCAATGTTACCGACAGGCAAATGCATTTGCTACTGCTCTTCATTTAGCAAGAATTGTTGCACCTAAAGGTAATACTTTATCCTATGGTATAATGATTCTCTTTTATTTCACAGTTGAACTTTAGTGATGTTGCATTCTCTTATATTTCTGTAATTAGAAGTATTGATCTTGCACAATTTATTTTATTTTTAGTGTTAACTATTATTCATCACAAAAATAATCCTCTTGGTAGCATTTTTATTCACTTTCTATGCATTAGTTTATTGATTGCATGTATCCTTGAAATTCTTAAATTATCTTCTTTTTACAACTTTTAAACAAATTGTATTAAAAAGAATTAATGAAAAGAAAATTTTGAAGTAGAGAGAGAAAGAAAGAACGTAATATTTCTTCATATTATTTTTAGCTAAGTTGTGCAAACCCATACTTTTCCTGCATTAGGTCTTGATGGTAATACCAATTTCATCATTTCCTCTTATTATATCCATCTTTAATGAAACAAGGGAAATCTTAGATTGCATAGCTTCTGCCTGAGAGACTTTTTTTTAAATGTTTGTCATCTAAAAGAAATTCAAACAAGTTTCAGATATGGCTGACTTAATAAGTTGGCTGGTACACCTAGAGCCTCAGTTATAAAATACTACCTCCCTATAATGCAACAAATCTTATTGATCTGTATGCAACATCTTTTTGTGTATGGGGTTTAGTAGGAATGAGAGATGCCTCCTTTAGATTATGAGAAAAGTTGTCTGATCTATTTACAGGTATTAGCTGGTGGATGGAGGTCCTGAACAGCAAGGAAGTGAGAATCTTTCTGTGGGGTTCCTGATAGTTAGGTATTGGTGGCGATGATGATATGTAGTATCATTTATATAATGTATACAATAAATAAAAACCTGTCATTCAGGAGCTATGTAAACTAAACCTATTTTCCATTTTTAGTTTAGATGGTCATAAATGAGTTCAAATTACTAACTTTATAATAAGGTAAGTAGTCTCTACTACTACCACTACTTTTATGCTCATTGCCAGAGGATCTGAGCATAAAAGTTAAGATTAATTTCAGACAGACTCTAGTATGATCAGAAAGTAAGAGCAGGGGAAGCGTTGAACTTTTTGGTAGGTTCATTCTTGAATATCTTTTTTTATTCGCATTTTTTACATAAAAATGTTATTTTACACTGGGGAACACATTTTTTGTTGTTAGATCAGACTCTGTTTTTTCACTAATTCTTGGTGTCTGAATCTGAGAATAACCTCAGATTTTGTCTATCATGACAACTTTTTAATCATTTTTGAATGTCAACCAAGCATTCTTTTCAATTTCTAACATTTTTACCACGAAATTTTCGACTGCAAAAAGCTGTTGAATCTGTGGACCATCAAAAAACACCAGCCTTTATCTTTGTAAATGACAGGCTGGGAAATTTCGACATGAGATACTTGAAACAGTCTCCTTCAGTTGACAAAGCTTTAACGAATTGCTTCATGAGACCCAATATTATGTGCAGAGGTGGAAATATAATGTTCTTTCTGTCGACAAGTGGCTGATGCACAATGTTTGGATCACCTGGTCTCAGGTCCAGTCTTGGCGACCAATTCGACTACACCCAATGTTGTGCACAAGCTCTGCTGTCCCACTTACACAAAAAGCTGGGATACTCTGTGTATTCACATTGTTGACCAAGTAGGAAGCAAACCATTTTAAGGTCAACACAAATGATCCATTGATGCATGTAATGTTGCAACAGATCAATGACTTTCTTTATAGTGTCATATTCTTCACACAAACAAACTGAATGGCCAACTAGAACTGAACCAAATAAATATTAGATTTTTAATTAGGGTTCAGTCAAGGTAGATAAATAAAAAAAAATACAAATTAAAAAAAGGGTATTTTTTTAAAAAGATTATCTGCCAACATTTCGGCTTACATTGTAAGCCATCTTCAGGGCTGTAGAAATACAATGTCATGAGAATACAATAACCATTGACAATATTATAATACAGAATTACCTTAATGTAATGTGATATCAAAAGTATGAATGTAGAAAGGTATGTAAGATAATTGAAAAAACATGCAGACAGCAACTTATTAAAAAAATAATTGAATAACATTAAAACATTAATTTACCACACTTGCCTATCATGAAAACGAGAGAGGATGTCCAGTCCCTAAGCTCACATTTCCATGACTTAGACAAAATATAATTTTTCTGAAAAACAGCGTGGGTGGTGGAAGGGTGGGGGGAAAGGTAAGAGGCGGAAGGTACAAAGGGATTTTTTTAAATTTGTATTTTCTTTTGGATCTACCTTGACCGAACCCCAACTAAAATCATCTAATAATAATAAAAACGGTCAACTAACTCTCCATTTGAAAATATATTTTCTTTTATTAAAGGCGGATATTAGTAGAAGTAAATAAATTTCCCCCTCTTTACCGGGAGGGAGAACCGCTAACATTCGAATTTTTTCCTTAACAAGGAAAATTTTTTTTAACGTTTTACGCAAAAATTACTTTTTTACTCCTATTATAAAATTTTTGGTTACTCAAATAACAATTTAAATACTAAGGATAATTAAATAGTAGGATTATAATTCCAATCTCCCTCTAAACCATTTTGCAATGAAAAGTAAATTTTAAAATAACTTGGCTCACATACTATTCGAAATTAAATTCTGTAACATCTTATGTGTAAAAAAAAAAATAAAATAAAATAAAATGTTGGACAGTATAAATGTTATAAAATCATGTTCATCATCTAACATATTTATAATTTTTTTCGTAACGTTATAACTTATAATGGAGATTATTAAGATATTAAATTTTCTCTACTTCTTAATCTCCCTCATCATATTTAACAAATTTCAAACGCTAACAAATTCATCATAAGAGTATCGTTAATGGCTATCTGTACTATCAGTAATCACTAGAATGAGTTTGTAAAGTATAACGAAACATTCTTCAAGATTTAAGATTTTAATCATATCAAAAGTTTTTTTTTTTCCAAAAGTCACGGCATGGTAACAACGTGAATATCTAGTAAATATTTTATTTGGTTGTGGGTTTTTATCCCACGTAAATTTTAAACAATTAATGAGAGGGAATAGAATACAAAAATCTATCTGTCCCAGCCAGGAATCGAACCTGGATCTCCTGTTATCCGGGCCAGTGCACTTACCAGTTGTGCTACCAGGACGCGCTAGATATCTCATTCAATTCCCTCTACACTAGCGAGAGTGGTTTGACGAGAGTCGCCAAATAGCTTGACAATGTCAGCTCCTTCGAGTGTAAGACGAAGTTCTTGTCTTTCTCGTAGGTTAGGCTCTCGCTAGTGTAGAGGGAATTGAATGAGATACCTAGCGCACCCTGGTAGCACAACTGGTAAGTGCACCGACCCGGATAGCAGGAGATCCAGGTTCGATTCTTGTCTGTGACAGATAGATTTTTGTATTCTATTCCCTCTCATTAATCGTGAATATCTAGATTTCCTTATGTGAAATCTGCTAAATGCTTACGCCTCTTCGTTTATAACAGGGTATTTTCCAATTTACTCGATAACTGATGTCTGATAATAGCATTACTCATTTGCTCAATCTGCTGATAACATGTAGCTTTTCGTACAGGGAAAATACGCTTCATTTGTAGAATGATTAATCATCACGCAATGTCTCAGTCACTTGCATACAACTAGATGAGGTGGTATACTTGATTTATCCTGTGAATAAGTAGTGATTTCTGTTATTAACATGTTATCAAGTACATACACACACAATAAACAATGCTCAAATAACATTATGTTAATATGCTACAGATATTGGTATCATATACTAAAATTTAGACTTAAATAATGAAGTATAAATTGTATTGTTTGATTAATTTTTTTAAATTTAGTAAGAACTTTATTATTTATTACATTCTACAATAGTTGCTCCTCTTGTAACAGGCTTGTACAATATAGTATAAATAAATATTTTAATTAGCCTGTACTTCGCCTAATGGAGAAGCTGCCCAATGACAGTACTCCTAAATCACTATTTACAATATTTACTGTTTTATCATGTTATTATTATTAAGTGTTGGCAATGAGGAGGTCACGCGGCCATTTCCTATTCAGGCGACGTGGTGGGTTATTACGATGGGTAATACTAGATAGAGTTTGGGCTAAAGGATTGGGATGCATGGAAAGGTCAGAGTGGAGCTTATTAATACGGGTTGTGATGACGTACTTAATAAAGATAAATTTTTAAAAACATTTATTTTATTATTGCGCTAAACAGTGAAAATTGGACTATTGTGTCCGTGATTTTTGTATAATTGTGATATTAAAACATATTACCTCAAGCATTTAAAATTGTGTTTTAATGGAAAAAGTCAAAATGGAAAAAAAGGTTTAATGAAAGACAATTAAGAGTAGGGCATTACTCTAAATTTAATTTAATGTTTTAGAGACCAGAGTTATTTGGTTTTTTTTTACGGCAAAAATTGGCTTAAAGCATTAAAAATTCAAACCAAAAGATCTTGTAAATGAAAAAATTTGTTCAAATGTGTGTGGAGTTTTACCAGATAACTAGATTTGGAATAACTAAATATCTCATAACTGCTTGGAAAAACTATGAATTGCACATTGGGTAATACGGTCAAAATATTCAATTTATCAGAAAGGCGTTAAACAAAATAAATTTAAATGATGCCTTAATTACTGAAAACTCGATATTAACTTCATTGGCTGAACCTCATATATGTAATTTGTGTTTAAAAGAAATAAAAGACTTATAAAATTAAGATAAATTCAGTGATCATAACTGTATTGAGTGTGTGGATCAAGCTGAAACCTGTTTTTAACCTGGAAAATTTATGCGACTATATCTTTAAATAGAACGTATCATTAATTGATAAACAACTTTAAAATTCTTATTCAAATAAATTAATAATAAATTATATTTTGTTTGATCAGGAGTTAGTTTATCTATGGTACATTATTTGATTATCTACTAAATTTTCACAGAATTTTCTGAAAATCAATTGAACTCGCTGCACGATATTTAAAAATAAAAAATAAAGTATTTTATGTTTCTTTAACATTATGAATGTGGTTTAAATGACATAAAAATTAAAAAAAAAATATTCATCTACTAAAATCCTGAGAAATTCATTTAGTTTATGAAGAAGTTTCTGTGGCTTGGACTTTTTAATATTTTTAATATTCGAACTATAAATTTGCATTTTTTTTTTCTTTTTTTGATGAGTTAATTAATTGTTGAAGCAAGGAAAGAGAAAATGGGCCCACAAAAAATTATTATTATGATTTCCGTAAGCTCATGAAAGTAAATTTATACTTAGCTCATAAAGTGTAATTTGTAATAATTAAATAATTAATATTATAATTTAGTGTAATAATTAAATTAATTAAATATTGTTAAAAATGTATATTTATGGTAGTAAAAATCATATGCCTACCTTCTAGACATCCTAGTCTACCAATGGTCATAGAAGGCATATATCTTTATTTATTATTTTAGATCTTTACAATACCTATTTCTCAACTGAGAAGTTTCAGTCAAACTCTTACCAAATACCAAATACCACCACCCTCATTTAAAGTGTAGGGGGTGATGTTGAAGGAAATCTCTCTATTTTCATTTCATTTCTATCGAATGAAGTGGAAATTCCTGACTCGCATGATCCCGGTTTTTCCCAGCCCCCTCTATATTATCAAAGATTTCAGATGTAATTTCTTTTTTATAAACTACAGAGATATATAACCTTATGTTCGAATTCCCCTGATCATTCGTTCAATCTTCATTTTAAAAAATCCACTTTAATATTTTTATACTAGTTTTTCTGAAATTGTAATCCTTCCCGTAATGTGTCGCTCATTTATATATGAGTTACTTTAGGAAGTAAATGAGTTAAGTTAGAAACTTAGTGAGCTAAAATTTCATATTTTTTAAAATGAAAATTTGTGTATTTCATATTATTGACCAAACCAAAAGAAAGGGAGTTTTTAACTACCAAAATCTGTTAAACAGGTGTGAGAGGGTTTATAAGAAATCTCTCATTGAGTTAGGGCTCTTAAATAGCATTTAACTCATCATACTTTTTTTAAATATTTTAATTTCTGAGCGCTTTCGGAATAATTGATTTCTTTTTCAGAGCTCAGTCACCTTGTAATGTGTGCATCTTGATGTCTCTATCTGAATTAGAATCAATGATTCTGAAAGCGCTCAAAAATTAATACATAATAAAATTACGAAGAAGTAATTAAAAAATTCTTATTTCTTTATTGTTGAATCGTGAATGTATAATTTCGTTTGAATCTGGTCAACCAAACAATATAGTTAATTTTAGATGATTTAAAAAATATTTTAAAATTTAATCAACTGTTTCTTTTAGTCTTGGAAGAGACCAAGAGGTAGAAACCACTGTTTATAAGGTGAAAACAGTTTTTTTCTGTAGAATTAGGTTCAAATTTTTGTAAGAATAATTTAACTTTTAAGTCAGCAACCTTAATTCAATTTCTTCAATAAATAATTAAAATTTTTAAAAAGAGTATATTTTTTTATATGTAGCTGGTATAACTTACCCTAATAAAATCTTCAAATTTAGTAACTTTATGAATTCAGTAACAGTGCTTTGACGTTTTGGTAGATGTAGGTAGGGAGTGAATAAAGTTCACCAGTCATGGAAATGTGAAATTAGGGACAGGACGTCCTCTCTCATCTTCATGATAGCCCTGAAGATGGCTTACAATGTAAGCCGAAACGTTGGCAGATAATCCTTTCTTAAAAAATACATTTTTTAAATTTGTGTTTTTTGGATCTACCTTGACCGAACCCCAACTAAAATCATCTTAGAATAGGGAGTGAATGTTAGAGCACGTGCACGAATAGCAGGTGACGTGAGGCTAGGCGGATCCGCCTGTTGCGATCTCGACGAAGGAAAGACGAGGTCTTCCTCGTTGTGGGGGGGGGGGTGGTGGTGATGGCACTGACCAAAACGGGTGTCCGAGTAAGTGGAGAGGTATCCCGGAGGTTGTACTACCTGGATCAGCTGTTGTCGAGGTCGGAGCGTACAACCAAGCCTTACGTTCCTACCTGTCTGTCTCAGCTGGTGTCGGCATTCCTCAAGACCCCCCACTCTCTACCTTCTTACTCCTTTCTCCTCCCTCCACAGACGCTAGTCCCATCTCATTACTATTCCTCACACTTAAGCAATCTTGCTTTCCTCTTCTGTAGCTTATTCTTACTTAAATATTTCATTAAAAGACTTTCCCCTCCTTTTCGCACTTCTATTTTCTTCACCATCATCTTCCTCTCTCTAGCGTGCTCTCTCTTCCTCTCTCTACTTTCTTACTCCTTTCTCCTCCCTCCACAGACGCTGAACCTATCTAATTACTATTCCTCGCACTTAAGCAATCTTGCTTTCCTCTTCTGTAGCTTATTCTTACTTAAATATTTCATTAAAAGACTCCCCTCTGCTTTTCGCACTTCTATTTTCTTCACCATCATCTTCCTCTCTCTAGCGTGCTCTCTCTTCCTCTCTCTACTTTCTTACTCCTTTCTCCTCCCTCCACAGACGCTGAACCTATCTCATTACTATTCCTCGCACTTAAGCAATCTTGCTTTCCTCTTCTGTAGCTTATTCTTACTTAAATATTTCATTAAAAGACTCCTCCCTGCTTTTCACCTTTATATTTTCTTCACTCCCATCTTCCTCTCTCTAGCGTGCTCTCTCTTCCTCTCTCCACCTTCTTACTCCTTTCTTCTTCCTCCACAGACGCTGAACCTATCTCATTACTATTCCTCGCACTTAAGCAATCTTGCTTTCCTCTTCTGTAGCTTATTCTTACTTCAATATTTCATTAAAAGACTCCTCCCTGCTTTTCACCTTTATATTTTCTTCACTCCCATCTTCCTCTCTCTAGCGTGCTCTCTCTTTCTCTCTCCATCTTCTTACTCCTTTGTCCTTCCTCCAGACACTGAATCTCATTACGATTCTTTGTACTTACAAAATCTTTCTTTAAGTTCTTATCTCATACCCAACGAAATAGTTCATTAAATCCCATGTCCTTGGTTTTCATATTTATATTTACTCTTCCTTTCTCTCTTGATCATTTGTCTTTAGTTCACGCTATTTTAAGTTATATTTTCTTTTATAATATTTCTATCGTCATTATTATTCAAAAAGCTCCTTATGTTTCTGTTTATGTGTGATATTCAAATTAAAACTTATGTTTGAAATATTATTTTATGAAAAAAAAACAAAAAAAAAACAATATAAACTACGGAAATTCCACAGGTTTCATTAAGAGAACAAATACGTGCAAATGATTAAAATAATCTTACAAGAGCGAAACGACAATTATGACAGAAGGTAAGCTAAGCAGTTTCGGCTGAACATGAAGAGTTATGTCGGTCGTGCAAGGGAAGAATTAGCAGATTCCCTAAGATAGACGTTTCCCAAGGATAGAGGTTGATAAGAGTAAATCGCTAATTAGTTTTTACAAGTCGGAGGGAATCTTTGTAGATTCATTCTTGAATATTTTTTTTAGTCTGCTATTTTCTCAAGATCAAAAGGATTTTCGACATAAACGTGGAAAAATTAAAATTCATAATTATTATGGTTTATACATTTTTTTATAATAACACCAATAATGGATTAATTAATAGATAATAATGATTTTGAATCAATTTGGTCCTAATATAAACTCTTCCTACACATTTGATTTAAGGTAAATACGATCATACCATTAAGTTAAAATCTAAATACAGACTTTCTATTGCTTTTATGTTTTGAGAAAGTTTATTAAGCATATTTATATCAATGTTTATTTTTAAAAAATGTATAGAATATAAATGTTAAAAATAATATTTTACTCAAATTATGCTCTATAATTATTGTAATGAAGGTATTGCCCTTATTTAATTTTATCCTTCTCTAACACTGCCTATCCTCGGGTCGATTTCATAAAACTTATCTATGGTATGCAGAAAAACATTTTTTTGGACAAGTCAAAAATGAAATATTTTATAAGTTCTGAGTAATATAAGATACATTTTGAAGGAATAATTTCTCTCTTTAATTTCTTCTTTTTTGTTGAAATTTTTGTGTCTGTTCTTATACAAGTAGCCAAACACACTGATAACTGTGACTGCTGTTCTGATAACATGAAAATAAAAATAAATGTTTTCCTCCATACTTTTCTCTCCGTCACCTATAAAAAAAATTGATCTTCTTGTCCCTTGTGACCTTGTCTTCAACATAATTTTTGAAGGGAGGGGGAATAAAAAAATGAAAAAATTTTGATAGAAAAAATCCATATTAGTCTATGAATTATAGTTAATATTTGATGATGATGAGTTAAGGTTGGAACGGTAAGGTGGCTGATATATGTTCTAACTTCATCAGAGTAGCAGTCGCATTTAGAGGTTTGTTTGAAACATGCTTGTGTGTGCCAAAATAAGGACAATTAGCGAAATGTGCTCACAAAAATAAGTTTGTGAGCTCAATTCGCCAATTGTGATAAATCGCAGGATTTCAAATAGGAATGTACTGAGGCACAGACCACGGATGAATCCCTCAGAAAGGATATAAAAAGACTTTAAGTTCGCTGAAACACTAGAAATCTCCAGTAGGTCCTGGAGAAACTTGATTCAGATTGAGGACATACTCGTCGGTCCTGAGTGAGATTTTTAAGGTTATCTTCATGGGAACCCCATGGGAAAATACCCAAGAATGAGGTACATATTCCTAAGGCAAGCAAGAGAGACGAATACGATCTTAAGGCATATTGTCCGATTAGTCTCTCGTCCAACGCATTATAAACGAGATAAAAAGGATGCTGTATCTCATCTAAGGGGAGGTATACATTTTGCTGCGTACTTAGCCTATAAATTGGAAACAACTAGAGTGCACTTGCTGAACTGTATAGAAAAGGAAATAGAAGAAGATTTAATGCCCTTGTAAAATGGCCCTATGTTCATTTTTTAATGTATAGAGTGTGTTTTCGATATCAACTCATATAATAAGGAAGAGTATGCCCAAAATCGCAACATCAGGGCATGTTTGGAAAATTACACCATATGGATGTAAAAAAAGGAAGGGTTGACGAATGATGGGTTGTCCAAAGGTTGACAAATAAATCTTTCTCCTCTCCTGTGGTTAACCTCAGTAATGCGGACTTGAAGGTAGAATGTTATGCTGATGACCATATGATTAGCATAAGAAGGAAGTTGCAAACGCTTTCTTGAAAAGGATTGAAATAAAAATCCCTTTTTGTTTACAAATACAATTACAAAATTTTTTGTTTTTAATTCTTCAGCTCTCAAGACCAAATCCCAGACCAACCCCGACTGATGCAAAGACATAATATTGTGAATTTTAATATTATTCTCTCCTAATTAGTTTTGTTTCAAGTAGAATTAGAAAATATGCTATCCCGATTATGCGTAATAATTATCTTGATCTTACAATATGTATAATGTTTACGTAATGGGGCCAAAAATGATAATCGTCAATCTGATAAGAAGTATTGTGAGGGGACTCAATAGCTTCTTAACAATCAGATAAAACTTGTTACGAAATTTTAAAGGCCATTTTAGTTCAATATCTCTAAATATATTTATGGTTATTATCGGAGGAGGAGGATGAGGGATTCCAGCTACTAAGGCCCTAGCGTCAGTGTCACCAAAAAATAAAGTAATTTTAATATTAACCGTACAATTAATAAAATTAATTAAACACATAAAATGTAGCACTTTGTAGTAGTTTTTTTTTGGGGGGGGGTNGGTGGGGGGTGGGAGGAGGGGGTACTTAACAATCACGTCGTTTCAAGGTCACAAATCAAGAGAAAAAGTGATAAATTATTTTAATAAATCTTTTAAAAATGTTGCAAATATTCTTCAAGAGTTTATTTCCTTAAATTTAAAAAAATAGAGAAACTGGCAATTAAAACATTTTTACACTATCCTCCACCTAATCATAGCCTCCAAGATATCCCAGGGATGTCTTGATTCAAAAAGAAAAATTTGAAGTAGAAATGAAATAATCATAATAATGATCGAGTGTGATATGTGTAACCCTCTAGAGGACATAAGAAATGTGAAAAATTTAAATCTTAGTCGTCTGATCATTTTTATACTTAGTTAGGTATCCATTAGAGGCAGAATAAACTTAAATTTCAAAAAGAGAGTTTGTTGACCGTAGATATTATTCTAAGATGATTAATATCAGCTTAAATTTCAAATATGATATCAGCTTAAATTTCAAACTACAAGCTAGTCAGTTTCAGCATTCTTGCCCGTCTGAAAGCCAGAAAAATTTTACGACCCGAGCCATATAGTAGAGTATTGTATAGGACAGTTTGAGTATCCGTTAATTTTATTCAAAAACTAAAAATCAGATACACTGATTTACAGAATTATACTACCAAAATACTTGTTAAAATCAATATTTATGATATTCCGTCATAATTAATTCGTAAGTCTACAAATAGAGAGCGTCATCTTTAATTGATGAGCTTCTTAACTCGAACAAATTCTAAAATCGGGTTGGATGAGAGAAGTTTTAACTAAACTGGAAAGAAGTCACACAGAGCAAATATTCTTGCAGAAACACCAATATAAAAATACCATAACATAAATAAAACTAATACAATAAAAAAATTGTTCAAACCGATTGTTTAAATATTGAGAAAAAACAAATGGAAATAAGATGCAAGAATATAGTGAAGAGTATTATAATTATGAATTATATTTGCAATATTTACTCTTTAACTAAGAAAGAGATTATTTTTTATTTTCTTCTGGTTGACTAACTGCGAGAATGTCTGTGAAATGATTAGTATGTATTTGACTATCTGGGGATATAAATAAATCATTAATAGAGAGAGAGAGAGAGAGAGAGAGAGAGAGAGAGAGAGAGAGAGAG
>KZ806902.1:909760-921454 GCA_000696205.2 Oncopeltus fasciatus | reverse complement strand
TCTTTCTTTATTTTTTCTTTCTCTTACCCCAATCATATTGTAATAGATTATTAACTCATCAGCCTCGAGGAAATGTTATTTTTGTTTACGTTTTTGTTTAATTATTACTATTTCTTTTATAAATAATTTTTGTTTTATTTATTTATAATAATGTATATTTTTTGAACCAGAAAAGGCCTTATGTAAAATTCACTTATGTTATTCAAGGGGACGCAGTTAGTCCCAGAATAAAGTTTATTTTCTTCTTCTTCTTCTTCTACATTCTACAAAACAAGCGAAGCAATTTTTCTTTATTATACTCGGTGAATAGAGTTCTCTCTCTCTTACACACACACACACACACATAAGTTGCTTATTGGAGATAGCACGATATATATAGACTGTGTATTATACTTTTTTCTTTCCAATTTTACGCATCACCAGATTAACTTTTATTATAGTTATTTAATTAGTTATTCATATTAAGCTATTTGTTTTTAAAATTATATGACAGCTTCTTAAGAATGTTTCCCACAACTCTGCTTTAATACAACAGCAAATGTATATTAACTACGTGAAATATATCACTCAAGTTAAAAAATAAGTCACTATAACCTACATTTATAAGTTTTAAATTAATATCAGTTTTAGCTTGTTGTAAATGCACTCTGTTTTGAGGGATCAATTCCACCATAAATCAGTAATCAAATGAGTTAAAAAAATATTGAATATTAGTTCATAGATCCTTTACTTCGGGCCTTGACATCCTCATTCTCCATTCAGTCCTGAAGAAGCAATCACAGGATGTGTGATAGCTCGGCAAAAACACCTTTTCGACACGATTAAGGCCGGAGGAAGAATCTATAAATAATTCTAAGATGATTTTAGTTGGGGTTCGGTCGAGGTAGATCCAAAAAAACACAAATTAAAAAAATGTATTTTTTTAATGAAGGATTATCTGCCAACGTTTTATAAATAATTCTGGAGCCCGCGGAAGTCTTCGTGAATGCAATTTGTTTAAAATCATCATATTTCATCATTATGCTTAATTTTTCTAGTTGGAACTTCAAAATTTTAATTATAAAACCTCATGTAATTTTTAGGTACCTGAAGAGAGGAAAGGCAGCCATTGATTGCAGTACTGTAGATTACTCAACAGCTGTTTCTCTTGGAAAAAGTCTAAATGAAATTGGCATTTCTTTTAATGATACGCCTGTTTCAGGAGGTTAGTAAATATTTTGGTATGATTAATTCAGATATATACAATAGATGTGCATTGCCATCTGATGATCCTGATCTGAGAAACCAAAATGGGAGGAATCCCTTAGCGGGGTAAAATGAAAATGAATTGGTAGCAGTTCGGATGGTTTATTTCCATTGAAAGTGTAGCCGTTAAAAGTGTGTATTTAAATAAAAAAAAATTTACCCCGTTAATTTTTTTCTATGAATGAAGTTATTTAGCTTTAAAAGTTAATTCTGTAACTTTGAATTTCAGAGAGAATTCGCTTTATTACCTAATGTTTCAAATGAAAATTTGCATGTAGCCTCTTTATATATATCGTGATGTATAGTTTATTTTGATATTTATTAGAATAGTGGATCCAAATGAATCGTTTTTTAGACGATATTGAATGTAGTTGATCCTGTATTTATTAACGTTAGAATGATAATGAATCTTATGTGCTTGTAGCTAACTTAGATGATTATTTATAAGCATGAAAAGCGTTAGCTCTTTTCGAAGGTTTTTCTTATTAACAATAGGGTAGGTTTATAATTTCAATAACGTAAAGCTCCTTAAATCCTAAAACTATATTGGTATAAAATGACTTCAATCCGAATCGTTATACTCATAAGCATATCATGAGTTTATACTGTAGTCTTACATAGGGACATCCATTTGAATCTGGCGACAGTTCTCTTTGGGTGTCCTTCGTGAGTCCTCTTCTGCTACTATCACCAAAACCCTATCATCATGGCTAGGAGTATACTAATAAGTTTTAAACATTTTTCATTGTAAGGGCTGCGAAGAAGATGCGAGATATAACCATGTAGTTGACATATATATAGATAGATAGATAATAGATAGTACCAATATAGTTGAATAAATCAAAACGGCTATAATTCTGATTACTATCTAAGTCCTAAAGTAATTAATTTTATTTTGTATCATATCAAGAATAAATTTTGTTCTCTGGTGGAAATAACAAATGTTTAAATTATAGTCCAGAAAAACCTTCATTCACTATCAAAAAAATATGTGCCCACTAATGAACCGTTCGATACGTTAATTTGTGGTGAAACCGTTAAGATGAGATATAGTGTGACATCAACATTTAAAATAGCAATATCTTCCTTATTATTTATGTTATGGAAAAACTTACACGAAGTAATAGTTGTAAATGTATTACAATTTTTATAGAAATGAAGGAAGGTATTTAAAAACGTAAATTTAAAATTAAGGCTGACCTCTCTCTTTTAAAATAAATAAACTGAATTCCACATTTGGGATTTATTTTCGGTTGGATGGGGAGTATAGTAGTTAAACGTATAAAATGTTGCCAATTTCTTTGTTCTTATTAGTGTTGTAGAAAAAAATAAACATTTGTAAGTGTGCCGGCTTAGTCAAGGGGATCCTTCTGGGTCTCACAAACCTTGCTCAGCGAATTGGATTGTCGCTTTGGACTGGTTTTTATCGAGAAATAAAATCATGCTCAGTGCCATGAGTGTTTAGAATAGGGTGGCTAGCTTTGTTTGGCCCCTTTCTTCATAAAACTAAGCGATTGAAAGGGAGGAAGGATCAATTTATAAGTGCTATAAATATTATAAAGTTTAATTTTCTTATATTATTCCTCAATAACATTTGCAAAAGGCGCACAATAAAGAAGATATTTACGAGTAAGTAGAATGTGAGTTGACTGCCTCCTCGATGCGGTAGATCGATATAATTACTAACAACACTGACGTTCGTTGAATAGGGAGAGAGGGATGTCGTTCACAATTGTCACATATACAGATACGTTTTAGCAGATTTAAATATTCTCAACTAGTACATATTTGATTATTTACTCTTTATCACCCACAATTTTGAAAATAAAAAACCGAATTCAGAATTACCTTTTGTAAATCATTAGGTGAGTTCGTTAATAGATGAAATCAGTTAAGAGGGAGGAGAAAATAGAAAGAGCCTACATGGAAAAATCGCCTGTAGGTAGAGATACGAGAGAATTGATATAATATAATAAAAAAGCAGTAAAATTTAATTTTTTCTATGTTATCTATGCTATTTTATTATTATTATCTTATGTCCGTCTTAAATAAAACATGGGAAGTCTGTTTAGTTTAAGCTGTTCCCAAGTAATGGACTTATTTCCTTACATTATTTCACAAATATCAATAAGCAACAGCAACAAAACAAAGAAATTAAAGCTTGATTTAGGACCTTCAGTCAGAAGCCACTATTTTAAAATATATAACTAATATAATTTAAAATATACTCACTAAATCTTAATTTTAAATAACAAACAAACTCTTTTCATTTACTACCTTTTTTTCATTCGATTTAACAAAAATATGCAATAAATTTATAAAAGTATTGACCACTATAAATTCCCAAGCTATACATCCATATACGTATAGTTACGTAGTTTCTTTCTTGGACCTTAAGGCATCAGATAATTCATGATACTAGAGTAGGTTAATCTGTGAATCAAGAGTAATAAATTTGCAAGTTTACGCTCTTCTAGCTGTTTAATTACATTAAAGTCATTATTCATGACTTTATTGTACTATCTTTTGGGTAGTGGATCTAGGAACAATACTGTATCGTCTTTAAGACAGTTAGATGGTCATATATTTTTTTCACGGCCTACTAAATTTCTTTACTTCAGTCCAAAGTTCCTTGTAAAGGGGGGGGGGGGAGGTGTTAATATATCATTTTTGACAGAGGCTATCCACAATTTTTTCTTAAAATTGTATCATTATGTCTTGCTTCTCTAGCCCTTATATATTGCTAGAGGTGGTCAGCGCAGGTCGATTTTATTTTTCTAGGGGTTTGTTTGCGTTGTACAATGGCCTCATCACATTTTTTTTATTCCTTCTCGAAACTATGTATGATTAGATTTAAGTAGTATTTTGTCTTATGGAGTGGGAAATTCAGTGTGTGTGATATGGAAATATGAATATGGGTGTGTTTATCGTCAGGCAGGCGGTGGCACGGAGGAAATGGCAACACCTCAAAGACGATCTTAGTACGGTAATCCTCGCCACACCCAACACCAATAAATAGCAGACTGCTGAAGTGGAGCTGGGAACCCTGTGGGGTGAGAACGATCTACCGGGGAAAGTCTCGCCAGTCCCACCATTGAACATCGACATATAAATATTAAATGGAGAGTTATTTGGCCGTAGATATTATTATTAGATGATTTTAGTTGGGGTTCGGTCAAAGTAGATCCAAAAAAAAATACAAATTTTAAAAAAAATGTATTTTTTTAAATATTATCTGCCAACGTTTCGGTAAGCCATCTTCAGGGCTGCCTATCATGAAGACGAGAGAGGACGTCCTGTCCCTAAGTTCACATTTCCATGACTGTGTCAGACTGAGGACGCCTCTCTCGTCTTCATGATAGGCAGCCCTGAAGATGGCTAACAGTGTAAGTCGAAACGTTGGCAGATAATCTTTTAAAAATACACTTTTTTAAATTTTTATTTTTTGATCTACCTTGACCGAACACCAACTAAAATCATCTAATACTAAATATTATTATGCCTGCCCCCCCATCTCCAATTTAGCCACCTAGAGATAGAGGGAGGGGCATTCAATAGGTAGCAGCCAACTTATTCTAAACACGCATGGGACTGAGCATGGAAATATATAACCCCCAGAAAGTTTAATATTTTTGACATAACACTAATAATAACGAAGTTAATGCCGATTACTTAATTTGGGTTTCTTCTATACTCCCCCTACCTTATTTGATTTTAACGAAAAACAATTCCCAAATAATGAATTCAGTTAATATATGGGCCCTCCACACTCTCGAATTTACATTTTTAAATATTTTCTTTAATATGAGTTTTAGTAGCGGTGTAGCCAGTGATCAGTACACACCTGTATATACCGTTCCGTCTTTCCAACTATAATATACGAGTTGTGGGAAGAATTGAGATCTCAAACTCTATAACATTTGCAGTGAAGTGTCAGTGACATGTGAGTGCAGTTTCAGCTCGAATCGTCGCGAGGATCACATATAAACAGTGAGTAAAGCGAACTATTTTTGTAGCCGTTATCCTTAGCACTAGGGACGATAGGGGAAGACCTGCCCGGCCCTCACCTCGCCGCGCTAGGCTCTCATAGCCTCCCTTATCTCTCAGCTAGGAGGCTCCGTTCCAGACTCTCAGACTCTTAACCCAGCGTTACAGGTTCGAGACCAGGCCACTCTACTTNTTTTTTTTTTTTTTTTTTTTTTTTTTTTTTTTTTTTTTTTTTTTTTTTTTTTCTTTTCCTTTTTAAATTATAGATTAAATTATGGGAGGCAATCATTATCATCAGGTGATTGCTAGTGGAGGGCGAAAAAGAAAGCGTCGTGGTGCACCCATGACCCCTCCTAAACATAAGAGGCGGCAATCCGCCAGTAGAACTCCATTGGAGAGAGACCAATTACAAACACGCCCCAGCACCTCTCAAGGAGTGACTGTCACACACCCCGCCAACGAAATGACAAATAGGAATGAAAACCTATCAGCCTTTACTACAGTGAACCCTTTTCAGCCTCTTCAAATCATTACTGGAGAGGAGATGGAAACCGCCACCCAACGTATACGTTACAGGGTATACCCTGACCACCTCTCATTTTTGTCAGATACGTACAAAATTTTCGTTTAATGTGCATTCAACTCGATGAGCGAGTCGGCCGCAGGAGATACACTTTTGTCAATCGTCAGCATGACACTAAAATAATGCCAGATATCCCATACACCTACAGAAGTATAGTGAGCTATCTGAAAGAGACAATCACCTATCATCACACTTACCAACTAAAGGAAGAGCGTGCAGTCAGGGTCGTCATCCGTCACTTCCACCACTCAACCTCTCCTGATTATATCAAAGATGAGCTCACTGAACTTGGCTTCCAGGTCAGAAATGCCATTAACGTAACAACAAGTAGGCCTGGTAATGACGGTCATATAAAGACTCCGTTGCCCTTGTTCTTTGTGGATCTCGAGCCCACAATCAATATAGACGAGATCTACAATATAACCTCCCTTTGCCATTGCAGAATACGAGTGGAGAAGCCCCTCCCTCGAAGAGACATAGTTCAGTGCCACAAATGCCAGGAATACGGTCACACTAAAAGATACTGTGAGTATGGTGCCCAATGTGTCAAATGTGGAGGGACACATCTCACAGGGGACTTTTAGAAGTCTCGCAGTACACCTTCTGTCTACGCCCTTTGCCAGAAAAATCATCCCGCCAATTATTAAGGCTGCCAGGTCTACAAAGATTTGAAACAGCGGATCCATCCCGCCAGACAGCAGGACTCAGCACCTGTAGCTCGAAGACCCCCACCACCCCAACCAGAAAAGTGGACTCAAGTTATTCTTATGCAAAGGCAACCTACCAGCCCAGATAAGAAGAACCTCTTCCTCAATGCCAGCCTCCCAGGGGAGAGTGACCTGCCATCTCTCATGTTTCCACCGTCAATATCTAATGATTTCCAATCCATGCTCCACTCTTTTTTCTCGGAATTTCGCACTATCATCACTCCTCTTCTAAACATATTGTCAACGGTAGTCTCTAATATGACTTTCTTGTCTGGCAGTAAATGAACTCCTCCTCTTCTAGATCCTTTTTTGTCCTCCTCTGGAATGCTAACGGCATCCAAACACAAACAAACGAACTCAAACTAACTCTAGAAGACAAATGTATAGACGTACTCTTACTTACTGAAACACGACTAACAAAAAATAAAAAACTCAACATACCAGGCTATACAACTTACCGAACTTACCCAGACGGAAGAGCTCATGGTGGAACTACGCTCCTCATTCGCACTTCCCATACTCATCATTTAATACCTTCCACTCCTACAGACTCGCTTCAATCCAGTTCAGTATTCTTCAATACTTCCACTTCCCCAATTACCTTTTCTGCAGTATATTGCCCTCCTAACAAATCTATCACCTCAGGCCAATTCCAAGAGCATTTTAAATCCCTAGGTTCCCGTTTCCTCTCTGGCGTAGATTATAATGCGAAACATCTGCAATGGGGCACGAGAACGACCAACTCCCCGTGGCCGTGCTCTGTATAATGCTATCTCCTTTCACAACTCTCCTACTTGTTTCCTAGTACAACTTTCCTCTGACCACAACCCTGTCCTCCTTACACTGTCTCTCACACCTATCCCTAGACAATTGCCACCAACCTTAATAAGTGATCCCATTGACTGACCACTTTTTAGAACTCTCCTAGAATAGTCACTTGACCTTGGAATCTCCTTAAAAACCTCTGAAGAGCAGGATGATGCTGTCCAGTTCTTTACTATAAAGATTCAGTAATGTCTTTACTGCTAACTTAAAAGGCTAACTTAAAACCCATCAGCACCCGCTACACTGTAAATTCAGCTGAACCCCTCCCTGATTACATTAAAAACCTCATACAAGCTAAGCGTCAAGCTCGAGCCCTGTTCCAGAGGTACAGACATCCCTCAGATCGTAGGGAGTTCAACCAGCTATCTCGTCTCGTAAAGCAAAAACTAGGTGCTTTACGAAATAAGGCATTTAATGCCTACCTGTCTAGCCTTTTAAAAGGAGACAAATCCCTCTGGACTGCTACTCGCAAGATTCGTAAGTATCATGAACCTTCTGCCCCCTTACGTCGAGAAGATGGTTCCTGTGCCTCTTCCGACAAAGACAAGGCCCAAATGTTTGCCTAGCATCTAAAGCAAACATTCACTCCTCATTCAGATCCCGATAACTTGTCCAATAACGCGGAGGTTGAGGAGTCACTGGATATACCATTACCAATGTCCTTACCGATTAAGGCAGTGACACCTTCTGAGGTCAAGTACATTATAAACCATCTGCCTAAGTGCAAAGTACCCGGCTATGACCTTATCACCGGGCTAATACTTCGAAATCTACCCCAAAAGGCAATTGTTTTCCTCACTTACTTCTATAATTGTGTCCTTCGAACCACTCATTTTCCACTTCTCTGGAAATTTTCTGAAATAATCCTATTTCCCAAACCCGGTAAACCTTCTTCTAACACATTATCCTATCGACCAATTAGCCTTCTTCCTTTACTTTCCAAAATATTTGAGAAAGTTCTTTTAAAACGAATAATACCCATAATAACTTCCTTAAATATTCTTCCTAATCCTCAGTTCGGCTTCCGATCCCATCATTCTACTGTCCAGCAGGTGTTTCGCGTTGTAGACTTTATTTCCACTTCCCTCGAGCGAAAATAATTTTGTCCTGGTGCATTCTTAGATGCCACTCAAGCATTTGACCGAGTATGGCATACTGGATTATTATATAAGCTGAAGTCCATATTTCCAAGTTCCATCTACCTAATCCTCAAATCTTATCTTTCTAACCGTTTCTTTAGGGTCCGGCAAGGAACAGATTACTCCGAACACTACCTTGCGAAAGCAGGTGTTCCACAGGGCAGTGTGCTTGGACCCATCCATTTTATCCTTTCTACTGCAGACATCCCTACTCATCCTCATACTCTTTCAGCCCTTTTTGCAGATGACAAAGCGATCCTCTCCTCCCGCCCTGATTTCAAAACCGCTTCTAACATTTTACAAAACCACCTTGATGCTATTCAGCAGTGGTGCAGTAAATGGAGAATTAAAATAAATGAGTCCAAATGTGTACAAGTAAATTTTCAACAAAGAAAAGATTCTCCTGATAATGTTACATACAATAACATCCCTATACCTCTCTCTGATTCAGTCCGTTACCTTGGGTTCCACCTTGACTCACGACTCAACTGGATTGAACATACTAAAATCAAACGACAAGAACTCAACAGACGCCACGGACTCTTATACAGCCTTATAATTAGGGGCTCACACCTCACATTAGAAAATAAACTGACCATCTACAAGAACATAATACGACCAATCTGGACCTACGGTGCAGAACTGTGGGGTACAGCTAAGCCTTCTAATATCCAACAAATACAATACTTTCAGTCCAAAATTATCAGAATAATTGCTAACACTCCATATTATGTGTCCAACTCTATCCTTTATCACGACTTTAATATTCCTTTTGTCAAAGACCTTATCTCCACCATCCAGTAAAGTCCAATTTCATCCCAATCCATATGCCCAATCCCAGTCCTCGGACTCCAATCCTCACAATCCTCCCCGGCGACTAAAACGGAGATGGCCTCGCGACCTCCTGGGCCTTAATGCCTAAACTTATTAGGAGTGGGGTCGATGGGCCCCTTCTCCCTGCACAGTGATGACCATTTATTTGTTTTATGGTTGATTTAATTTTTATTTTATTATATTTTTTTCTTTTACTTTATTCATATATTTTTAAATTTATTTATTGTATCCGTCATCAAATTACAAGATGTTAAGTAACAGGAGCTAATGCTAAGTGCTTTTCAAGCTTTAGGTTGCCCAATGAGTTCGAAAGTGCATTTCCTCCAATAACACCTTGACTACTTTCCAGAAAATTTAGGTGATCTGAGTAAAAAAAAAAAAGTGAAAGATTTCATACCCTCCGATGACACAGCTATACTTTCTTACTTCTCCCATTCCCACACTGCCTCAGATAATCTTCAATCCCCCCCCCCCACCCCCCAATTCGATTTTCCTTTGGTCAAATCGCTGGCGAATAGTTTTAAATAATAATAAGCCTGTTAATGTCACTTTTACACTCAGCAGAGGTCAATGTCTACCAGTTCTTCTTAACAATGTTCATATTTTTTCATTTACGACGGTCCACTACCTTAGGTTGCACCTTGATAGTAAACTTACCTCGAAGACTAACTTACAGATAAAGATACAAGAACTGAATAGTCTCTTTGGACTGCTGTGTCACACGTTCAGATACCAATAAAAAATTATCTTACCATCTACAAGACATTAATTAGACCTATTTGGAAGTACACATAGAAGTGTGGGGCAGAACTAAGCAATCAAACATAATCCAGGGCGTATCAAGAGGTTCCAGTTAAAATTCCTTCGGACATCCTCAAAACCTATAAAACCATCCACTCTGACCTTCATGTACCTTTTATGTCCGAACTCACCCTCCAGATTTTTCCAAGGATACTCCAATCTTAAAGTCCATTTCCTGGCGTCCCAGACGCCATAAGAGGAGATAGACAAGGTACTTTCTGCAGCCAGCGTCGTGAAAATTGCTAAGGGAGCCAATTCAATGGCATTTTTCTCCCCCTTTTACTTCCTTCTTGACTCACTACACAGTCTCCTCCTACTCTTCGGATCAAGAGAACAAATGCTCGAAAGTCTATCGCAGGATAACCTGGGCTCCTGTCTAAGGACGGGATAAATGAGTAAGGAAAGAAATGTACCCCTCAAACAAATTATTATATGTAAATTTTTGTGCAGAAAATAATTTCAAATAGTCATTGAAAAAAAGTATATATATTTTATTGAAATTTTGGTTTTTTTCTTCTGTTATAAATATATATAGTCTCACGCACATATGATATAGGATATAGGAAAATTTAAAATAAAATAATAATAAATAATTTTAAATTAAACCAATTTTATGTGTTAAATAGCAAATTCAATTAAGTTAAATTAAATATTTACATTTTTTATATGTTTTTATTATTTCAGGTGTTCCTGCAGCAGAGAAAGGCACATTAACATTTATGGTCGGAGGAGAAGATCTAGCAGTTAAACAAATCGAGCCTGTATTATCAGCAATGGGGTCAAAAATATTTCACTGCGGTCCACTGGGCAGTGGGCAAATTACTAAAATGTGTAATAACCTGTTGTTGGCGATATCTGCAGTCGGAGTATCCGAAATTTATAATCTCGGTATACGACTAGGAATGGATGCAAATCTTTTAACAACAGTAATTAATCACAGTTCTGGCAAGTGTTGGGTCACTGAGGTTTACCACCCAGTTCCTGGTATTTTAGATAATGTTCCAAGTTCAAATGAATATAAGGTAAAATACTAAGAATTGTTACAAAACAAATTTATTTTAATGATAGATTGCTATTTAAAAAAAAAAATAATAAGCTAATACTAAAATAAATTTTTCATCGGCATAAACCAAGGGATCCTGGTAGAACATCCAAGTCTGACACTACGGGTGCAAGTCCCGTACTTTCAAGTCAAGTATTTTCTTCTGCCAAGCTTTGTGTTCAGTAACCTGTGGAATTAGGGAACTCCATGTTCCTAAATTAAAGCAATACAAACAATGATACCGCGAAAAACGTGTATAGGAAAAACTATTAGACATTTTTAAATAATGAAACTAATTGTGGTATGTAATCCCACGTTAAATTTCCTACTAGAAATAACAAGGGAGCCAGAAAAAAAACATATTTTCTGGCTCCCTTTGCATTTAATATAATTGTATGCTACTGTACATTTTCCAAACATAATATTAATAATAATCAGACTTGAGGCAACGATTACATATTTCGAAAATATTAATTTCATGTTAGCTTAGTAATATATTATAACATATTAATAAATTAAATAAAAACTGAT
>KZ806902.1:885841-898257 GCA_000696205.2 Oncopeltus fasciatus | reverse complement strand
TTTCGGCTTACATTGTAAGCCATCTTCAGGGCTGTAGAAATACAATGTCATGAGAATACAATAATAATTTACAATATTATAATATAGAATTGCCATAATGTAATGTGATATCAAAAGTATGAATGTAGAAAGCTATGTAAGAGAATTAAAAAACATGCAGACAACAACCTATTAAAAAAATTATTGAAAAAAAAAATAAAACAGTAATTGACCGGTGTGGTTTCTATGTTTTGATAAGTCGGTGTGACTTATCATGAAGACGAGAGGGGACGTCCTGTCCTTAAGTACACATTTCCATGACTGAGAGGAAAATATAGTTTTTGAGAAGGACACCGTGGGTGGTGGAAGGGTGAGGGGGGAGGTTAGAGGCGGAAGGTACAAAGGGAGAGCGGCCTGTTTCAAATAGGGGCAATAAAAAAGACAAAGGAAAAAAGGAAGGGTATTATTGGGAAAAAGTAACTTTTGGAAAAATGTTTAACGGGATTATTTTAAAGGAGGGCTAATGGTTTTTAAAATGTTGAAAATGTTTGAATAAGTTGAAGAAATTTGTTCTATGTCCGTTCTGTCGTTAACTGGATTGTGTTGTAAGTTAATGTGAACGGTTCAGATAAAAGGCGTTTGTGCTCATAGGGTTCAGTGGAAAGAATGGTTATGTTCTCGAAGTCAAATGTGTGTTTTTCATGAAAAACATGTTTAGTGAGGGCAGTTTTTATTAGTTTCTTCTTTATGTCATTTTTATGATTATTAATTCTACGGGAAATGGGGTTTTTTGTTTGTCCAATGTAAGAACCATGGCAATTAGGTGTGGAACAAGGAATTTTGTAGACGACATTAGTTCTGTTAAGGAGATGGAGATGGGGTCTTTAAGGGTGGTGTAAATGGATTTTAGTTTGTTGCTAGAGGAAAAAGCAAGCTTAAGGTTAGGGAAAATTTTCCTGAGGGATTTCTGAATATTTTCGGAAAGTTTTGGAATATAAGGAAGAGAACGGAATATAAGGTCTTTATTTTGGAGGAGGGGGATAGTTGGAGAAGAGGGAATAAAAAATTATTTTACAAGTTTTTTAATAGTGTGAATAGGAAAACCATTGGAGAGGAGGATGTCAGTTATACGTTTAATATTTTTGCTATGGAATATCTTGTCAGAGAGAGTGAGTGGATCTGTAGATAAGGTTTTTGGCTACATTTATTTTTTGATGACGAGGGTGAGATGAGTTAAAGTGGAAGAGACGAACTGAGTACGTGCGCATGGTATACTAGTCAGCGGAGATAGAGCCATTGGTGTTACGGATAATAAGGGTGTCAAGGAAGGGGAGTTGATAATCAGATTCCATTTCAATGGTAAATTTGAGACAAAGGTGGTATGAGTTAAATGCAGTAAGGATCTGGGGGATTTTTAATTTCTGTTTTAATTTTTTTTCGATAATTTTTCAATATATTGTTTTTAATAGGTTGTTGTCTGCATGTTTTTAAATTCTCTTACATAGCTTTCTACATTCATACTTTTGATATCACATTACATTATGGCAATTATATATTATAATATTGTAAATTATTATTGTATTCTCATGTCATTGTATTTCTCCAGCCCTGAAGATGGCTGTGACCTGAGAAGATCACCACAACAACCTGGACTTTACGAACGGTTACTGGAGAACCTGTGCATGCCTACAAGGAGGTGGTTGCAGTCTTCCTTAAATAGTTCACCGTTCACTAGTGGCCAACATCGATGAAGACGTCATATACCGCATTAGGAAGCAACCAAATGGGAAACCAAAAATCCACTTCAACCGATTGGCTCCATATAAATGAGATCAAGGACCAGCGAGAGCCCTACCTGCACAATCCAAACTGACCATCCAGACTAGTTACAGGGACACATTCACGTTGTCCGGGTTCTACGGGTTTGAACATTGTACAGTTGAGGATTAGAAATCGTTCAGAGGAATTACTACGGTCTTCAGGAAGAAGTTCGGCGGCATCGAGGATTTGACACCAGGAACGGAATGGATAGAACCTACTCTACCTGGTGAGCAAGAATTCGTGCCGGGAGCCAACATATGGTTTACGGAGGTGCCATATGGACCTGCGGACGTAAATCTACCAGTCGGACATCATCAAGCTTGCCATCCCCATGTTAGGTAGCGGATACGGCAGCCTGAATTTGGAAGGTAGTAAGACAGATTATAGAGATCTTCGCTGATACAAGGATTACCATCGTAGCCTGCGCTTTTAACCCGTGGAAAGCTACTACGACCCCGCTAAGTGTGATTATTGCTTCAAATCGCCCTCTTCAATCAAGACCAGTTTTAAGGAGGGGGTAATGTTAAAGACTAGGAAAGCGTGTGACGAGATTACCAGACCTGTACGGGAAGGGGCCAATTGAAGGATGCCACTTGCTACCTTTCTTCAGAGGATAAAATTAGGGTTACGAAGAAATCACTATTAGATTCTTCTAAGCCTCCCTCGCCCTTTCCATGTAGTTATAAAAGCAGCTCGCCAGCGGCCTTCGGGTCAGTGTTAAGTTACTCAGTGTCAGTTTCCAGGGACTTTAATGCCTGCCTTTGAATTCCCGGTAACAGTGGAATGTTACTTAACATTCCACTGTAACCGGGACTCCAAATATCAGCCTGTCAGTAATTATAAAATTTCTTTGAGGCCTCTTTGTAAATAAGCATATTTAATTCATTTTTATTCGTTAATTTATAATTTGTGCTAAGCACACCAGGCCCGGATAGCAGGAGATCCAGGTTCGATTCCTGGCGAGGACAGATAGATTTTTTTATTCTGTTCCCTCTCATTAATTGTTTAATTAACGCAGTTAAGTAGGGCGAAAGTTGTGCATTAGTTAGTTGCTATGTTATTTCACTAGGAAACGTTTAAGGCACTTCCAGGTTTACCATGTTTTTAATATAAAACCATGCCAATAATAAATAATTACGCTAATTAGGTCTTTCGAACAAAAATAACTGCGCTATTAAATACTAGCTGGTAAATTACATACTAGATATGGGCTTTTAATAATAGACTTAAATCTTATTATTATCCGATTTATCAGTTGTTCTGACCTAATATCATTGATACTATTAAGGAGAACTTGGAATATCACAGCGCATTAAAAGTTGATTTTCTGATTAGGTGTGCATTCATAAATAGTATTGGTGAAACAGATAATAAAGCGTTTAAAACCGTAAATGTTCCAATATTCAAAGAAACTGACTTAGAAAATATGTTCTTTGAAACCTTTATAAAGTTTCAATAAAAAGTCTACTGAAATGGAAGTCAAAGACTAAAAATAGTGGATGGAGTTTATTATAAATCGATGGTTTACACTTGTGAATTAACAAATACAATCCTCTAAAAGGTAGTGCTTACATATCCTACCAACACATATCAAGGGAGTGTAGGGTTACCCGAGCAAATCCCTTCGAGTGTCTCAATCCTGCAGGTTCGAGAATATACATTTATAGAGAAATAAAAGCTAGCCCAGAGCAATGGATTAGAATAGATTTGCTACGTCTAGATAACCCCTCCATCCATGATCTTAAGTAATTAAAAAGGATGTTAAATAAATAATAATAAAGCCCATGCGATAACCCATAAAATAAGCCAAATCTTGACTTTTAATAAATTGAGTACAGCTTTTACAAGATTTTTTTTTTAACTAGTTCTAATTAGATCTCATTGATAAGCATTCATTATAGCTAATATAGTTATTTTAATTATAGACTCATACTTTGCTGTTTTAATAAAATTACGTGATAAATAAATATAGTTAAATTTTGGGTAAAAGATAAATACCTACTCTACATGAGCCACATTGTTTAATTTTTAAAAACTTGTTTTCTTACCTAAATCATGATGATAATGTGATAAAGTAATCCCACATTTCATTATTTATTTGAATTGTATTGGGAGCCAGAAAAAAATCTTACTACCTCAGCCGGAAGTTGAACCCGGGTCTCCCACTTGCCGGGCTGGCATACTATCACTTACACAACGGAGGGAGTTGTAAGTGGTAGCACACTACGAGTACAACCCTCAAGTATGACGAATATATCGTCTATAACTCAAAAGAACTAACATTGCTTATTTTCTTTTATCTGCTTTCTATTTCACAAGTTTTATGAAGCAAGCTATGCAAGATTTTACAATACAAACAAGACCACACAAACATTGAAAATTTTGAATTTTTGACCAGCATCCTTAATTCACTGATTAGGCCCATGTATATGACAGTAAAGAATAAGTTTAATATCAAAAGCCAAGTTTCACTAAATAAAAATAATTAATACTTGATTATTAAACAATTGTCTGCCCAAACTTCAGCGCAAAGCCCTTTATTTTAAGTTTAAATGTTAATATTAAATTTCATTGAGTAAAAACATAAAGTGTCATGTTCTTATCGAGATCAAACTAGAACATTCAAAATATTAATAAAGAAGTTACAAGGATGCAAATAGACAAAAACAAAATATATAAAGCTTGTATGACATTCAATTAGGCTTCCAATTGAATGTCATACAAGCTTTATATTTTTTGTTTTTGTCTATTTGAATCCTTGGAAAGTTTTGTGACCAAAAACTTATGTTAAATTGTTCTCGATTTCATATTAATACTTCAATGTCGGGAAAAGATTCTTTTACTTCTATAGGTCAATGCGAATTATCCGTTCGTGACCTTGAAGTTAGGCAACGGCTCCCAAATATTCATTTCTTCATATTGTTAAAAATATTACCTTTAATAATCCGACATTTTACATTTCTCCCGAAGTTGTAACAAAGTCTAACCGTTATATTCTTGCCGAACCCACCTTTCACGTTTCTTCGCAAGTGTCGATTCTACTTTTTTCAGAGATTACAGCAGCGTCTTTACTACAGTCCCTGTATGGAGCCCATTTTGCGATTATTTGGCTATTGTGTTATTCACTACTTTTGGGTCAGTGACTTGGGGTGGTTGTCCTATATATAAATCTCCCCTCGTATCAGTGGGATCTTCTCATCTTCGCGTTGCTATCCTTTTTAAGCAGCCTGATAGGTTGAAAGATTTTATGAAGAGGTTTGGTCTTTGGAGAATTCGCCCTCTGCCAGTAGCCTTTATGGTGGTTTAGTTATTGGGAGATTCTTATAAAAATTCCCTTTTTCGTTTTCGTTCTCTGGATCAGTCTAGATCCAAGGACTTGTATTTTAAATTTATGATTATAATTATAGGGCTAAAGCTCACATGAAGTTGATGGCTGATCCACGTTTGCCCCGATACTTTATCCCTAATCATAGTGTTTATAAAAATCATGGACACATCAGAGTATTTTCGATGCCAGTGCTAAGACTTCAACTTATCCTTCAATTAATACCGTTCAACTTTCTCCTCCGAATGTTTTGACCTATTGTTTAATATCTTAACTTTGTTCCGTTTGTTCAAATTCGTTTTTCGTAGCGATATTGAACAAATATAGCGCCAAATTATTGTTCATCGTGTACCCGGAGGTACACCTAATTTACGCTCTATTTTGTAGCTTAGTAGTGAGTAATCTATTATTGAATGTTTCGATATTTCTACTGGCACTAATTGTGTCACCCATTGCCTCCAATATTAACTCTCCCGCATCTAAACTAAGTAAATTTCTCCTTCCATCCTTACAGATTCTTGGCCAATAAAAAAAAAACCCATTTGACCTAAAAACACAGCTTGAATCTCTACTTATCCCTAAAGGCTACATTCTTTGCTCCTTAATTCCTTAGACGACGAATCTCTCTTCACTAATATACCTATTGATATACCCTTCAAATTGTTGATGAACATTGGACTACCATCCAAGACCACACTACACTATCCAGGTCTACATACCTCAAGTCCCTTTCCCTATGTTGTACGTCCGGCTATATCCTTTACCAAGGTAATTACTATAACCAGATTGACGGTCTGGCTATGGGAATTACCTTACACCCGAAATTTGCAACATCACCCTTAATGACCTCCTATACTCGTTCTCCTTTCATAACGACATTTTCTTCCTTAAAAAACATGTTGACGACCTTTTCCTCATTCTCCATCCAGAAAAAATTCCCCAGATCCTTACTGCATTTAACTCTTACCACCCTCGTCTCAAATTTTCCATTAAAATTGTGTCTGATTATCAATTCCCCTTCCTTGACATTCTTATTATCCGTAACACCAATGGCTCTATCACCACTAATAGGTACACTAAGTACTTAGGTCGTCTCCTCCATTTTTACTCATCTCACCCTCATCATCAAAAAATAAATGAAGCAAAAAACCTTATCTACGGATCACTCACACTTTCTGACAAGACATTACATGGCAAAAATATTAAACGTGTGACTGACATCCTCCTCTCTAATGGTTTCCCTACTCACACCATTAAAAAACTTGTGAAGGAATTTTTTTTATTTCCACTTCCCAAACTATGCCCCCCCCCCNCCTCATTTTCCGTTCCAAAACTTTCTGAAAATATTAAGAAATCCCTTAGAAAAATTTTCCCTAACCTTAAGCTTGCTTTTTCCACTAATAACAAACTAAAATCGCTTTACACCATCCTTTAAGACCCCATTCCCCTTTTTACAGAACCAATTTTATTTATAAAATTCCTTGTTCCAATCTTAGTTGCCATAGTTCTTACATTGGTAAAAAAAAAAAAAAATATTTCCAGTAGAATCAACAATCATAAAAATGACATAAATAAAAAACTAATAAAAATTGCCCTCACAAAACACGTCTTTCATAGAAAACATACATTTTACTTCGATAACATTACCATTCTTTCCACTGAACCCTATGAATACAACCGTCTTTTATCTGAAACCGTTCACATCAACTTACAACATAATCCAGTACGCGACAGAACTGACATAGAACAAATTTCTTCAACTTATTCAGACATTTTCAACATTCTGAAAAACCATTAGCCCTCCTTCAAAATAAACCAGTCAAACATTTCTCCTAGTTCCTTAAAGTTAAATATCCGCAATAATGTCCTACATTTTTTCTTTGTATTACCCCTTTTGAAGCAGGCCGCTCTCCCTTTGTACTTACCGTCTCTTACCCCCCACCCTTCCACCACCTACGTTGTCCATCTCAAAAAATTTTAAACCCTACCTCACAGTCATGAAAATGGGATCTTGGTGACACAACTTCCCCTCTTACCTCATGATAGATAGGTGTGGTTAATTTTTTTTAAATATAGTTTGTTTCTTGTATTTTAAATTCTTCTGCACAGTTTACTACATTCATACTTTTGATATCACATTACATTTAGTTATGGCAATTCTATATAACAATATTGTAAATCATTTAATTTTTTTTGTTTTTATTTTCATTCTTATGACATTGTATTTCAGCCCTGAAGATGGCTTACAATGTAAGCCGAAAAGTTGTCAAATAATTTAACAATTTTTTTTTTAAATTTGTATTTTTTTGGATCTACCTTGACAGAACCCCAACAAAAAAAAATCGAATTTGATCTTAGTGCCTTTGTGGATGACATTCATGGTGGGGATGACTGTTTCGACAAGACTCTTAGTCTCAAAAATGAGCTGATATTCCTCTTAAGCTATGGTCTAGTAACTCTGCCGCCCTGTTGGACGGTAATTATGTTTGCGATCAGGTACATCGCAAAGATGCTATTTGCATTTAAGGGCTAAATTAAAATTCTGATTTTACGTCTTCAGTTTCCCGGTTGATGAGATGCTTACTAATTACGATAAACCTGCAACGAAGCACATGATTTTTGTCCAAAAGATGAAGATTTATGGCCCGGGGGTTATGCTTCACAGATTATTATATAAGCCAGTGTTTTTTTTCAGTTGTATAATTAATATATTAATGTGAAAAGAAGCCAAAATTTAGCAAAAACCAGATTGTGCATTCGTAGTTTGCATTAATATGGTGTGTATCTCACTGTTCGCAAATTTACTTTTAATTGCTCCTTGGCCTCATGGGAGATGCAACTACAGACGACATTTGAGAACCCACTTCCATTGGCAATATCAAGTTGTTTGGACTATCTATTACAGAAGCTCATCATTTTCTGATTTTATATTCGAGGTCAGATCCTGTAAGGAGTGAGAGGTATTCTTTATTGATTCCTTTTTTAATTATTTTCCCTTCTCACTCCTAATTACTTTAGCTTGGTTAATTACATTTGTTTTACCTTATTTTATTATCACACAGTGTGTAAAATTTAAATTATTGATTCTTCTGGCAATTAAAGACTTAAATTTTGCCAAGTAATTTTAAGTGAAAAAGAATATAATTGGTTTATAATAAACAAAAAAAAAATAACATCAAGAATGATGAAAAAAAATTTAGGCAAGAGAAAAATTGATGATAAAATTTACAGAGCACACTATTTTTTTTTTGTTTTGTTTTGAATTAAATATAATATATTAAAAAGAGAGAGAGCATTAGGTGATAAAAAAAAAAATTGTAACCCCAAATTACACCCTAGCAGAAAAGGAGAACATGGACAGGAAAAAAGGGTACCACAATGCACTCAGAGGTACAAAACATTTTTCATGAACAGTAATGAGAATCACTACATATGATTCCATTAAATTCATACACACTCTTTTGAATGATCCAAATAGGGAAATTGGATTCCTGAATAACAACCGGATTATTTGGAGTGTAAATGGTAGTAGCAGAATACTAGTAGCAACCAGCAGATGTTTCACCATGGCAGTTAATGTAAGTCAAAAGTGAAGAATAAAGCTGGAGGAACACACACAGCATTTGCTTGTCTTATGCGCTCACTAACATCTTTGTTAGCTCCTCTATTTTCTTCCACCAAACAATGAAATGTGTCATACACTATTCGCAAACTCCAATTCCTTGATCCTCTGGTTTAGAGTTCACTGTATTCACCACTTCTGTTATCACAATACCCTCCTCATAACAATATCAAGTATAATGAGAAACAAAATCAGACAGCACACAGCCCTACTCCATTGAAGCCTATCTTAATTAGGACAGGAACGTGCAAAAATTGGAGTAATATGGTTGCCAAAGAATTTCTAGGTTAAATTGTTGGAATTCATAAGTAATTCGAATCAGTGTTGAGTCAGACCATAGACTGTACTTTGATATGAGATTTCAAGAGTTTAAAATAATGGTGTTTGGCCAGTGAATTCCATGTAATTCTATTCTTAGAATACTAGGAGTTCATAAAGGCGTGATATTTCTTTTAGTCACCAACATAATTAGAAGATGGATCTTTATCTGAGTGGAGATTGAGATAGATTTTATCTCTTTTATTATAGAATTACTGTTACTGAAAAGGGGGACAAGGAATGCATTTTTTTGTGGTTTTAGCACATCATAAATTAGTGACTTTTATAAACTGATAAGAGAAGAAGTGTCCCAAGTAGACTTCTTGTTCATACATAAGTAAAAATATCAGAAAAAAATTTGAACCATTATAAATGAGAAAAACAAAGAATAAATAGACTGGAGGACCATGAAAAATTTAAGAGACATAGGAAAGACAATGAAATAGAAGTAAATACATAAAAAGGAAGAAAAATACTAACAATCACAGTTGTTATGATAAAGAAAGAGTGGAGAATAAGGGAAGGAAAAATTTGAAAAGAAAGAAAGGAAATTTTTCAACTAAGCCTTCTATGATATTAGCTGGCAGATGAATACTCTAGCTTGAATAAAACACATACAAGAGCAATTGAGACAAATTTAATATTTATTAATATAAGATTACTACTAATAAAAATCTAACAGCAAATATTCATCTAATTAATAACACTTATGCTACTATGTTTATTAAAATATTTCTTATTTACAATATTTACTAAAGGGAAAGAAAAGTAGGCCTCTTTCTCAATTTATTACACTATTTCTTTCATTTTATATTAAATGTGTGCATTTCTTCTCTTAAATCAATACACATAAAATAGATTTTATATTAAAAAACTTTTTAAAAAAATTCAAAAACAAATAAAAAACTATTCACAGGTAATATTATTTGAAATAACTTTCATTAATCAATAACAATTAGAAATAATCTACTCTTCCACTTTTTGATTTGTTGTATCAACAAATACTATAGGATATTGAATTTCTTTTTTCTTAGACTCTTTTCTAAGTGGTACACCATCATTTTCTTTCACATCATCAGCAAATCTAATGATCTTTCCATTCACTTTCTTTGCTGATTCTTGTTTGTCTGTCTCAAAAGTGGGTTCTGATTTATCACGATCTGAAAAAAAGAACAAATGTGTCATAAATGTGTGTAAAAATTTGGATAAACAATTAATGAATAAAACAATATGAATTAATTATTTTGTGTATTTATTTCACGCCTTGAAACGCTGACCATTTTTATGCGTTAATAAAACAGAATAAACTATTTAATACCAGGCATATACTTTTAAATTATAATTAAACAATCAATTATTTTATTTTATTTATTATGGTGAAAATAACATATTTGCAACTATATCACAATCAATAAAATAATATAAAAAGTAACAAGAGACAAGGACAAAACAGAATTATAAAATATAAACAACAAAGATCAGAAGTCAATACAAATATTTTTATCTGTAGTTTTAAATAACAAAAATAATAATCCTAAAAAGCCATCAAAAACCTTTATATAAACAAGTGTTTAGACCAGTATGGGCATATGCATACAAATTTGGGGCTGTACAAAAAAGTCGAATAAACTACTGATTCAAAAATTTCAAAATAAGTAACTCAGAGAAAAAAAAAAAAAAAAAAAACCTTTAAAGCTATGTAAGAACACTCAGCGAAAACACTCCTTCTCTTTTTAAGTTATGCCAGCTGACTTGATGGGAAAGTGTACTTTTCAGCTCATGTGGAAAGTAAGCAGTACAATCTAATCCTCATTAGCTAGATTGTCCAGGAAGAAATTGGTACCCCGACTCCTCTCCAAGACCAGCAAATGGACCTTTATCTTTCTACATAAAAAAATCCTTTATGGACACTCTCTAACTTCCTGATGTCATTCAGGACATATGTCATACACGATAGAGGCATACTTTCGGTCTCTAGATGAATCCCACCATCCAAGGTGCTTCCCCACAGAAAATGTCTATATAATATGAAAATTGCCTAGGTCTCTCTGATGTCACTCACCCTTGACTAGTTGATCACTTCCAGTTAAGAATGACTGTGGAAGCCTACGTGAACAATAGTCTTAAAGTTAAAAATAGTGAAGGAAGAATAGATCCTAATTTCAATTTTATGTTGGGAATCTATGTCAAGTTTCATACAAATTAGCAAACTCAGACTAACATGGGTTATGTGGGTCCAAAGAGTGAGAATTTAAAGAAATCATGGGACAAATTAATCAATAATGCCTATCTAAAAAAGACAATTTAGGTTCAAAGGCAATTAAGGCAAAGTTAAAAAGCACTTATAACAATTTTATAGAGTTTAAAAGGGTTTGCTGAAAATAGTACAAAAAATATTTTTTAACTTAAATAAGTTCCTTCCTAACAAATAGGAATCTTATTTGAACACAATTGCAGAACATGTACAGAAATGCCATAAGTGTATTCATTGCTGGCCTTTTAGATGTAGTAGTTGCCTGTCAAATATTTTCAAGGCATTAGTACATACATTTTATGGCATTACATTTTTATGCCAAGTGTTTTTAAGAGAACTTTTAATGCCTCTATACCATTCCCTAACAAAAATGAGGTGCTTTCCATCAGCTGATCGTCAGACTCCGTCTAGAAACTTGAAGATCAGGCTGAGGGAGGCATTAGTGTAGTTTCGAGACACACCTGAGTAAGTCTGCCTGGTGACTGTTCAACTTACCTATTTTTTACACTCACAATTTTTCTACAAGTTGCTATGCCTAGAAATATGGACGAGTAAAACCTCATAGGCCTGCAGGACAATGTGAGTTATAACTCATGGAAGGAGCCACTCCCACAAATTTATAAGCACCATATGAGCTCAAACTACTCGAAATTGAATTCACTCAACAAGGTAACTAAAACGTAACAACCATTCAGCATTCATATCTATATTCTAAACAAATATTTAACATATCAATTCAAATTGTGCGGTCAAAATTCAATAGCAGCTCAAAATTAACTAATCCTTCAAATGTACATTATCAGATCATAGACCATTTCAAATGATGATCATTTACTTAATTATATCAGGGTTATTTAATTTTATCATCGTTAGTTATTTGTTTACTTTTTCCTTAAGCAGGCCACAGAAACCTAAATATCTTCTTATCCAGCCAACAGAACCAGTCTCCAAATCTCATGAGTGTTAGGGCTATGTCAAATCAAAACTGATTGAATGATCATTCAATTATTGAAAAGAATCTTAACACGAATATGTGTTAAAATATTAAACTGAAAATGTTGGATTTTTATAATATTTATGTTTAATATGAATTATAT
>KZ806902.1:857552-874418 GCA_000696205.2 Oncopeltus fasciatus | reverse complement strand
AATCGATAAGAGGGTCCAACCAATCGATAAGAGGGTCCAACCAATCGATAAGAGGATCCAGCCAATCAGCGAGCAGGAAAACAGGATCAACCAATGGGAAGACAGGCTTCGCCCAAGGACCGGACAGCGCCGGGTATAAATACCCCTGGATTTGAAGACAGCTCTCATTCTCTATTAAGCCCTGAAGAAGCCATCACAGGATGTGCGAAAGCTCGGCAACCATCAAAAAACTTTACACGGTCCAACCCGGAAAAAACTTTACATACATCTGATGACTGTGGAAGCCTACGTGAACAATGACATACAATATCAATCACATGAGGAGAGGTGACCAATGACACCACTCTCAAATTATTTACAGATTATGTCCCCAGGAGGTCACGAGGCCATCTTCGTTTGAGTCGACTCCCCGTCGTAGGGGTTGGAGTTGGAAGACATGGTCTGTGCTAGTGGATTAGGATGGTATGGCAGTTTACTTGATCAGTATTGTAGAACAATAAGTGTCAACTTCTTTCTTGATTAAGTCATTCTCAGAAATTACTTCATCAAGAAAGTCAGAGTCAGCTTAGTCCGTCAGAGTGGGAGTCAGTTTATTCATTAACCAAACTTTGTTGGGTAGAGGAGCCTGTAGACACCACACTCAGTTAATTTAGGCATTAAGGCCCAGGTCACAAGGCAATCTTTGTTTTAGTCGTCGGGGTGGATCATAGGGGTTAGAGTCCGATGACAGGGACTGGGCATATGGATTAGGGTGAAATTGGAGTTTACAGTGGAGGAGCGTGAAGCGAGCGGAAATGAAGTCTTGGACGAATGGGATATTATAATCTTGATGTAGGGTAGAATTCGAGACGTAGTATGGAGCATTTTCAATAACTCTTAGGATTTTGGATTGGAAGGATTGAATACGTTGGATGTTGGAAGACTTAGGGGCGCCCCAGAGTTCTGCACCGTATGTCCAGATCAGTCGTATTAATGTTTTATAGAGAGTCAGTTTATTCTCTGTTGTGAGCTGTGAATGCCAGTTTATAAGTCTGTATAAGAGTCCGTAGCGTCTGTTGAGTTCTTATCGTTTGATTTTTATATGTTGGCTCCAATTAAGTCATGAGTCAAGGTGGAACCCAAGGTAACAGACTAAATCAAGTAGGGGTATAGGGCTATTATTAAATGTGACATTATAGGGGGAATCTTTTCTTAGTTGAAAATTTACCTGTACGCATTTTGACTCATTTATCTTAATTCTCCATTTGCTGAATGGCATCTAGATGGTTTTGTAGAACATTGGAAGCGGTTTTAGGATCAGGATGGGAAGTGAGGATCGCTTTGTCATTTGCAAATAGGGCCAGTAGGGTTAATACCCTAATGGATGGGTGGGGATGTCCGCAGTGTAAAGGGTAAAAAGGATAGGTCCAAGCACACTGCCCAGTGGAACGCCCGCTTTCACAGGGAAGTGTTCGGAGTAATCTGATCCTTGCCGGACCCTAAAGAAACGGTTAGAGAGATAAGATTTAAGGATTAGATAGATGGTACTTGGGAATATGGACTTGAGCTTATATATAAGTCCAGAATGCCATACTCAGTCAAATGCTTGAGTGGCGTCCAAGAATGCACCAAGACAGAATTATTTTCGCTCAAGGGAAGAGGAAATGTAGTATACAACGCGAAACACCTGCTGGACGGTAGAATGCTGGGAACGGAAGCCAAACTGATGATTGGGAAGGATATTTGAGGAATTTATGATAGGCATCATTCGTTTTAGAAGAACTTTCTCAAATACCTTGGACATTAAAGGAAGAAGGCTGATTGGTCGATAGGATGATGTATTGTGAGCAGGTTTACCGGGTTTGGGAAACAGGATTATTTCAGAGAATTTCCAGAGAAGTGGAAAGTGTGTGGTTCGAAGGACACTATTATAGAGGTATGTCAGGAAAATGATTGCTTTTTGGGGTAGGTTTCTAAGTATTAATCCGGTGATTAAATCATAGCCGGGTGCTTTGCGTTTAGGCAGATGGTTAATAATATACTTGACCTCAGATGGTGTTACTGCCCTAATCGGCAAGGACATTGGTAATGGTGTGTCCAGTGAATCCTCAACCTCTGCATTATTGGACAAACTGTTAGGATCTGGATGAGGAGTAAATGTTTCTCTTAGATGTCGAGCAAACATTTGGGCCTTGTCTTTGTCGGAAGAGGCCCAGGAGCCATCTTCTCGACGCAAGGGGGTGGAAGGTTCATGGTGTTTCAGAATTCTGCGAGTTGCAGTCCAGAGGGATTTGTCTCCTACTGAGAGGCTTGACAGGTAGGCATTAAATGCCTTATTTCGTAAATCACCTAGTTTTTGTTTTACGAGACGGGATAGCTGGTTGAACTTCCTTCGATCTGAGGGATGCCTGAACCTGTGAAACAGGGCTCGAGCTTTACGCTTTGCCCGTATAAGGTTTTTAATTGAGTCGGGGATGGGCTCTGGTGAATATATAGTGGACTGGGTGCAGTTAGATTTTGAGTTTGCCTCCCAGAGACACTGCTGAATAGTGACAGTAAAGAACTGGACACTATCATCCAGCTCTTCAGGAGTTTTCAAGGAGACTCCGAGGTCAAGTGACTCTTCAAGTAGAGTTCTGAAAAATGGCCAGTCAATGGGACCATTTATTAGTGATGGTGGCAATTGTCTAGGGATGGGTGTGAGTGATAGTGTCAGGAGTACAGGGCTATGGTCAGAGGAAAGATCATTTAACGTAGTTACGGAGTGGTGAAAAGGAATAAGATTTTTACAAATGAAAAAATCCAGGATATCAGGAAGACGGTTAGTATCAGTGGGCCAGTAGGTGGGGGAGGAGGGACATAAAGTAGAGAAATTGTGAGAGGAAATGACATTATACAGAGCACGGCCACGGGAGTTGGTCGCTCTCGTGCCCCACTGAAGGTGTTTCGCATTATAGTCTCCGCCAGAGAGGAAACGGGGACCTAAGGATTTAAAGTGCTCTTGGAATAGGCTTGAGGTAACAGGTTTGTTAGGTGGACAATACACTGCGGAAAGGGTAATTGGAGAAGTGGTAGTATGGATAGACACTGAAGTGGATTGGAGGGAGTCTGTAGGAGTGGAAGGTATCAAATGATGAGTATGGAAAGTGCGAATAAGGACCCCAGTTCCACCATGAGCTCGTCCGTCTGGGTGATCAGTTCGGTAAGTTGTGTAGCCTGGTATGTAGAGTTTTTTATTTTTAGTTAGTCGTGCTTCGGTAAGTAATAGTACATCTATACCTTTATCTTCTAGTGTCAGTTTGAGTTTGTTTGTGTGTATTTGGATGCCGTTAGCATTCCAAAGGAGGACGGAGAAGGAATTAGGATTGGAAGGACTAATTTTAAGATAGATGAGGAAGTCAGTTAATCCAGTACTGTTGTCAGTAGAGTTATAAGAGGGGTAAGGAGGGCGCGGAAATCGGAGAAGAAGGAATGGAGCATGGCTTGGAGATCAAAGGAAGCTGGTGATGGAGGAATGGAGGAACATGGGAGATGGCAGGTCGCTCCCTCCTGGGTGGCTGTCATTGAGGAAGAGGCGCTTCTTGTCTGGGTTGGTCCGCCTGTGGCTGTTGAATCTGAGGTTGGTGTCTGCCCAGTGACAACGATCTCGGCCTGGGTTGTGGCTCCTGGTTGGTCTATTGTGGGGTCACTCCCTGTCCATTTAGTGCAGCTCTGTAGGAGATTCCAGACTGAATGGTCCTTGAAGTGGGGCGTGGGTTCCTGGTTGGAGGTTGTTGTGTTGGCACCTGAGGGTTCATTACCCTCTGCTTGACCTTCTTGTATATATCACAGCCCCTGTAGGTAGCAGGATGGCTTTTCCCGCAGAGGGCACAGGTTGCTGGTTCCTCTCTCCCCTTTTGGCAGACAGTACTGTGGTGTGTGCCACCACATTTTACGCACCTAGGGCTGTAGTTACAGCCAAACTTAGTATGCCCAAATTGCTGGCAGTTATGGCACTGAACTACTTCCCTTTTTACGTAGGGCTTTTCAACCCTTATTTTTGTGTGGAATAGTGCCGGAATTGTGTATATTGTACATTGGGCGTTTTTTCGACATCTACAAAAAAGAGTGGTAGTGGTGCCTTGTCAATTCCTCTTCCAGGGCTTAATACATTGAGAATATTTTTTACTACACACCCTAAGTCAGTTAGTTCTTCCTTAATGTCTTCGATCGGTGTTGTGTGGTGGAGATTTCTAATGACGACTCGTAAAGTCCGTTCTTCCTGTAGTTGGTAAGTATGGAACTGGGCGCTTACCGATTTCAGATAGCCTACTATCTCCCTATACGTATCTGATGAATCTGGGATTATTTTTGTATCTGTCTTTCGACTGATACATGTGTATTTCCCTCGGCCTACTTTCTCATCCAACTGTCTACACATCAGGCCGAAGTTCGCTATGTTTTTCAAAAATATTGGAGGGGGCTTTGGTATTCGCTGTGAGGTTTCTGAGATCTCCATGTTCTCTTCATTAGAGAGAACGTTAAATGGGTTCGCAGTAAAAAATGGCGATTTTTCTGTGTGTTGTGTTGTATTCTGGGCGATTTCTGAGGGTGGGACTGTTGTTGGTGATGGAGGTCTATTCATGGTGAAGGGTTGGCTATTTTCATCGGTATTTTCACTCATGTTGGTGGCTGAAGATGACTTCGTAACTTTGTTATTTTTATTCTCATGTTTGGGCTTGTTTTGGGGGGGTAACATTTGTGAGCCTCCCGCTGAATGAGGGCGCTTTCCTTTCATCGCTAATACTTTATGGTGAAAAGCGTCACTCATATGGTAAAAGTAAAATCAAAATATTGAGGGAACAGTAAATATAAATATTTACTGCTTCTTATCTTTGAGCTGGGGGCCGAGTGGAGCTATCTAATCCTCCTTTTGTTAAAGATAAGCCGGGTAGCTTGAGGCTACCGGGCTGGAGGTGGAGGGGAGCGGGCCTGCCCGAGCACGTCCAGCCTCTTATCACTTTTAAAAGTAAAAATTGAGTAGTTCACTCACNCAAATTTTTTTTTTTTTTTTTTTACAAAATTATATATTAAACTACTGAAGAAGCATCAGTATTACACATGACACTTGTACAGCAAAATAAAGTTTTAAATAAAATAATAAAGTTTTATATTTTTGGCCATTTGCCTGCACTAAAATATATAGTTATGTTAGTTTACCTATAAGGACACCACCTGCCCTTCCTCTTATACCAAATAGTGGTAAATGTCCAAATCTGTCTTTTATCACTAAAATGGTGGGGAGAGTTAGGTTCATAAGTTTTATTGAATTTAAAGATTTAGGAGAATGGAAAAAACTAGGAAACATATTTGTTTGCTAGTACCTAAGTAATTCTGCTAAAAATTATTTCAATCCAATATTAGCGTTGTTTGTAAGTAAGTAAAGTAAGACTTTACTTTTTGCTTAGTAGCAAGCAAATTTTCTTTGCTGGTTATTACAAATCTTGTATGTATTAATTATAAAACTTCCATTAGTTAATAAGGACCAAAACGAAAAACATAATAGATGTACAATATGAGTAAGATATGAATGATAAATGGTAGAGTGCAAATATCAAATCAACTTAATCCAAACCTCCCTTAAATGGATTAATTTCATGAAGAAAAAAATATGCCAAGGCTTAAAAAGGAAAAAGTGGGAAGAGAGTGAGTGTAACATAAAATGACTTAAAATAACATTAGATGGAAGCCTACACTAAAATCATGTACAATGAAGGTATGTATACTGATTTTAAATACATCAAGAATAAAGACAGTTCCTCACAGATCAAGCATCATAAGAAACAGACCAATGCTTAATGTACTAAGTAGTAAAATATGTATAAAAAATATACTTCTAAAGTGTTTAGGGCTTCTTGTAAAGATTCTGACTTGCACTTCATTGTTTCTTTTAAGTTATCATTTTCCTTCTGCATATCATTTATTTTTTCAGTCACCTGTGCTTCAAAAAAAAACAACTCTTTTTTCTTTTCAGCTAGCTCTTGTTCCAATTGGGATATTGTATCCTGAAAAAACCATATTATTAAAGCCAGTAAGCTTTAAAAAAATCTATAATAGATGGAAAGAGAAAAAAATGGGCCTAATTCATCAATTAGGAATAAATATGAGACTTCAAAATAGACAGAACAATAAATAATATAGTTTGGGGAACTAAAATCTATCAAAAAAAAAGTGTAGTATAATAAATTTTTCATAATTTGATTTTCAAAATTTTTAAAAGGTAATGAATTATATAGTTTGGGGAACTAAAATCTATCAAAAGAAAGTGTAAGTATAATAAATTTTTCATAATTTGATTTTCAAAATTTTTAAAAGGTAATGAATTTTGAAGGGTTTTTTATTTTATTTTTATCCTCTGATCTTTTGTATTTGAGCCAACAAATTAAGGAAAAATATGCCGTCTAATTTAAAAGACTAAGTTCGCATTGACAACCCAGGTTTGATAATATATGTTGATGAAACAATGGGAAATCAAAAGGACAGATTATACCAGCATAAGATTAACAAATATGCTTTGATTAAGTGCTTCCATAAATACAAATACAATTTCTATTTTAAAAACCCACATCCTACAAAAATAAATGGTCAAGAAAAAAAAATTAATAATAACAATTTAAATACCTGCATCCAACACTAAGAAATAGTAAAAAAAAACTTACGGAACCTTAGTACTTTCATAAAATATTAACAGACCAGCCAATTTCAAGACTGATACTAAGAATCTTAATATATAATTTGTAGTGTGGAGAGATTTCAAATAAAATTATTTTATTATGGAATCTTGTGTATTTTAATCATTTTAATTTGTTAAATAATTTTAAGGGGGTTTTAGTTTATAATATTTGTGTGTGTGTCTGTGTGTACACAGGTGTGGGGGTGTATGTGTGTGCGTGCAAGTGTATACTGGAGAAATTAGTCAGGTTTTGGCCAGGATCAGAAAAATAAAATACTCCAAAATTTTGGGTAATTATTTTATTATAGCCGATGTTTTGACTTAACTTGTAAGTCATTATCATGACCAAAATCAATACACACTATTACACTTATAGATATTATAAATTAGAATGAACAGACAGATATGAGGTATATTATATGACAGAAAAAGATTTACAGATTAAACTAAACAATAAAAATCTGAAACAATATGAATTGTAAATGTCAATGTTATACACAAAAAACTTTATAAGTACTGATAGTGATGTCTGGAGAGATCTCTGAGGGAGGTTTGTGGTCACATCTCAGAGGGTAGAGCTCAACTGAGAGATTTTATTTTTTATTCTTATGATATAGTATTTCAACAGCCCTGAAGATGGCTTACAACGTAAGCCGAAACGTTGGCAAATAATTTTTAAAAACACACATTTTTTAAATTGTATTTTTTTGGATCTACCTTGACCAAATCCCAACAAAAAAACATCTAATAAATTATTATTAACCTATCTTCCCAAAAGATATTAATCTACGGTCAAAAAAACTCTCCACTTGACCAAAATGATTTATGATTCACTGTTATTTATCATCCCAACAATACTGAAGACACATTTAAATATGATTTATGTTTTTTAAAAGACTTATTAAAAATAAGGTTAAAGATCTAAACTTCTCAGCTAAAACGCATAAAATACTATGACAGATAGATACACTAGAAAATTGATGTCAATGAAGAAAAAAAGTCAATACATTCAGTCCCAAAAATATTTTTATTCACTAAGACGTCACAGACTGATCAACAGTCTATATTCATCTCCTATGACTTTTAAGGATTCAATATTTAATTTTTGATGAATGAGAAAATTTATAAATCACAATCATCCATGTATTATATTTTAGAAACCACTAGGATCTTATTTCTTTAAGATATAATAGATGAATTTAAAATCAAAAGAGGTCCCAAATATTATAAATATGCATGGCCACTTTTAATTTTAAATTTATCTAAAATAATTTAAAAAGATAAGTGCTATATAATTCATTCACTCAAAAACTAAATACTCAACACTTAAAAGTCACAGAATAAGGACTGTTAATAATGCAGAAACATTCAAGTGAATAAAAACTTTTTAAGAACTGATGATATTGGCATTTTTTTTTTTTTTTTTCATGGTCATTTAAAGTCATTAGTCCACTCAAGCATACTTAAAGATATGAATATTTATATTTTATGTACCAGCAATACCTGAGCAAATTTTTCCTCCATAACTCTTGAGTCCAGTGTTTCAAAGTGTTTGGAATCTTGAGCAGTTTGTAGCTCTTGAAACTTCTTTTGTAATTCACTGAATGAATTTCTGATTTGTTTGTTTTGCTCTCTCTCTTCATAAAGAAGAGATTGTAATTCATTAACCTAGAGGAAATTAAAATAATGTTAACAGAGCAATCTTATGTATTAATCAAACTTAATTGTTTAATTGATGGTGGATTTGTAAATGTGTTTTAGGTTTATTCAATAAAATTTTTTTTAAGTGATAAATTTCTCACAAATCCCAAATTTAAAAAAAATTTCCTGTATCAGTAACTAATGTATATTTGTGAGAACTGCTACAAAATATGAAGCAAACAATTAAGTTGTACAATTTGAAATTAGGAACAATTTCAAAAAGCACAATTAAAATAACAAATCAAGATAATATGAAAATAGATATCACAGGTACAAATAGATGAAGACCCTCATTACAAAGCTATTAAAAATCCATAAATTGTATAGTATCCCAAGAAAATAATACTGGAGAGCCTCCTCCATGCATACAAAACATTAAATATTATATACAAGAAATGGGAATAGAATACAAAAAATCTTACTACCTCAGCCGGGATGCGAACCCGGGTCTCCTGCTTTCCAGGCAGTTATGCTAAGCATTACACCACCGAGGCTAGCCAGATAATTTCTTCTACTCCCCACACTTTACTTCGGGTCTAAACCCCCAAGTAAGACGAATATATCGTCTTATGCTCGAAGGAGCTAACAAAGCTATTTGTAAGACTCTCATTTTTTGTTTTTTCCTATATTTCTTTTTTTTTAAATACTGATTTTAGTTGAGATATTTAATTGCACATTAATTTTATACAAGAAATGTAAGGGAATAGAATAAAAAAATCTTACTACCTCAGGGTAGTATTCAAACCTTATTTAAAATCATGTATTTCTTTATACACTGATTGCGTATCTCAGTTATAGTCATATATTTACCATATCTGTATATCTTAATTATTTCTTAATCTCTACATCTCCACTTTAGAGATCAGATTTAAATTATTATTTTTACTATAATATATAACACTTAAGTTTATAGAATTATTAAACTAATTCCTTTTTTTAATGAATATAATGAAGAAATGGAACATTAATGGGCTTTGAGAGACACATCTGATCTTGGAATGCTTTTTAAGAAAAAGTTAAATTCCATGCAATTTACCTTTGAGAGACTCACTAAAAAAATATCAGATCACTTTTATCTAAAAAAATTTAAAGGAAGGGTAGTTTCACAAATATTCGAGGCCACTCCCATTTACTTATACTGGGAGTTACTCTTCACCTTTGCTCTTATATCTCCCTCCTGATCACTCTTTTACCGCATCTCAACTTAATAACCTATCTTCCCAACTTTCTATGTCTATATATTTAATAGGGGACTTTAATAGTCATTCAAAATTATAGCGTGCTGAAACCATAGACCACAGAAGGAAAATAATAGAAACATTTCAAAATACAATCTCTTAAGTGTTATAAATAAATATAACTTTGTGTGACATTATAATGACACACAATCAAAGATCTTTCTATAACTAACCCAACCTAAATACCTCTATGTACTTGAAAAGTTCTTACTGATTTATATGGCTCTGATCACTACCCCATTACAACAGAAAACAGGTTAAAAAATATACCCTAAAGTAGAAACCAAAAGAAGCTAACTGGGATTTATATAAAAATTATGCTGAACTAACTGGATTAAACTTAAATGAATCCAATATCAATAAAACTCTAAAAAATATTAATCAGATCATCTTATATACAGCCAAAAATACTATCCCAAAAAACTAAACTATCTTGCGGTAGGATGCCAATACCCTGGTAGAATAAAGACACCCAGGTAGCAATAAAAACATATTAAAAACCACCCATGTTCTGATCATCATGATGCGTATCTAAATACATAAACGATATATATAATATTAATGAAACTAAAAGAAAATCATGGCACAGTTACAAATCGAAAATTAACTAACTCTAGCCTTCAACGGAAATATCCCTTTAGAATATTATCATTATTGTCAGAAAAATAACTGGAAAATACAAATCCTCTATAATTAAATGTAGAGGATGTAAATCAAATAATATCGACTTAAATAGCAAACAAAAAAAAAATCATTTGAATTTGATGTAATTCAAAGGAAAACAACATTAAAAGAAGAAATCACCATCCTACTATGAGTGTTAAGAAGTTCTGCCTTTTCTGCTTCATATTTGGATGAAATTGTTTTGGTAGAAGCTTCTTGCTTTTCCACCTCCAACACCAGTTCTGCCTTTATTTGTTGACATATTTCAAGTTTTTTTTTCGTCGCATGTAAATCCTGATAAGCATCCTAGAGTATCATTTGCAATAAACCAAGTCATTAAAGTTTCAATAAAACAAAAAAAAAACAGGTAACAAAATATACCAAAATCTTCTTACTTCCAATAATAACCGAATATTTTTTAGTTCGTGTTCTTGTTTAGCCTCTTCTGAGCAAGTGATGCTCATAGAGTCATTTGAAACAGTACTGATTTCCATTTTAAAAAGAAAAAAATACAACTAGAAACGATTAAAAATAGGTGAAGATGTAAATATTTTTTAAATACACAAAAGTCTAAATAAGTAACAAACGCTAATGTAATAACTAAATAAAACGGATTCAAATAAACAAACAAAATCGAGCCAATACGACCAATGATTTCACAAAGAGGTTCTCTTCTCATGAAAAAATGGAATAGACCATAGAAATATGATGATAATTTAGAGAATTACTGTTTAACGTGACTTTTGGGTTAAAACAAGTATCACTACCAAACGTAGTAATATTTGTTCACATAAAATAAAATAATTGCTATACAAAAACCGTTTAAAAGCTAAGCTTAGAAATTCTCTCGCAAAAGAGCATTTAATGTCACAAAATATTCTACTGCTCAGCTTTTTTTGTAAGCTTGTAGGTGAAAATTTATATCAATATTTAATGCTCTGATAAGGGACAGTATTAATTGAAATATAAGAAACATATTACAATTTTTCATTGGAAAAAGAAGTTGTAACTTCGATTTCAAAAATATTCTTTACTATGAATTAACAGGACCATCCATTTTGAAGTCATAGATTCAAATTTGTGCAAATAATTTTGTTTTCATAAATTGAACCCCGTTTCGCTGGAATGGAAATATTGATAACGTTTTATTTTCAAATTGAAATATGGTTGAGTAGTACCTAGCGCAACGGTTAATACGTTAGAATTTGTGAGGGTGATTAACTCATTAGGTTACTCGTGAAAAATATACTGATAGTTTTTAGGATTACACAATAGATTAGTTTTAGACTTCCTGTGTAGCAATAATTTTTTACATCATTCAAAAATTCGATAATAAGGGAATATTTCAATAATTTCTATGCTGTGACTTTTAAGGTTATACAGGGCGAAAAAAAAAAGAAGATGATGTCACTTTAAAGAATTTTACATTATCAATTTCTTAATGTTTGTCTGGACTTATTATTTTGAGTCAGAGGGCCCAAACATAAAAAAAACAATAAATAAATAAATAAATAAAAGAAGAAAACAACTCGTTTAGTGGGAAGCGACGAGAAATATTTACCCTGAAGTAGGGACTGGGATCGCAGATCTATCAGTAGCCACAGCGTGGGACGGGGAGCAGTGAGACAGCGGAGATCTGAGCCTGGAGCGAGGCCCCGAACCAAATGGTCGATGGATGGGCGCTACACGACTCAGGTCTCACACTTTCTAGGACTGTTTAAAAGTCGAGAAAAGTACATTATGGAGTATGACCAAGAACCCGAAGGTCAACTGGAGAGTACAGAGCGACTCCGAGTTTCTACAACCGTAGCGGGTGACGGCAACAAGCCGGGAGAACTGAGCTTGACGTGAAGGCTGGGACTTGAGTCCAGGAACGAACAAAACGCAAATCAGTTCTCCTCGTGTAGCACCTGTGTCTGTTGTCTAATCAGTAAGTACTTATAAGTTAACTTCAGACTACTAAGAAAAAGGAAGAACTATTAACAAAAGGGACTTGTTAACGCGTGGTATGCCAGCTAAACTGAGACTGTTTTTGTGCAAGCCTGTTACCGCTTTCTATACCGTTTAACAGCTGATTTTTCTATTTTTATTTTATAATAACAACTTTACAAAAAAAAAAAAAAAATAGTTGGATAATATTAATACTAGCAAGTGAAATTAACAGAGAAAGTAAATATTTACAAATCCGAGACAGATTTGCTTCGCTGGTTGTGTCAAAATACAGCAACCCCAAAATTTTTTTTAAAACGGGGCGTCAGGGTAGCTCATGGGATCCATCCGGGTCAAGCAATCCTGGCACTGTGGGTTTAAATTCCGCCATGGATAATTTTTATTGATAAATAAGGTCCTGAACCATGGATGTTTAGAATGAAATGGCAAATTGTAGATAGCAACCTCCCTCCATGATCCTAAGTGGTTGAAAGGGAGGTTAATACTTAAAGAAAGGGAAGTCGACCATTGTTTTTAACCGTCAGGTATTTCTTGTCAGTTTTCATGGCGAATTCGATACGCCGCCTTGTTTCTACAGATTCTCAAATGTTCGGAGAGCGAAAGTTGAAAGAAAAAATTTCGAAAGATCGTTCAACTGGAGGGCTTGAAGCGACTGGATCTTCGGTCGCCTGCAACCCCGGTCAAGAATTTATTTAGCTGCTGTGACTTGCTTTGAGGGGACCTAGGATGGCAATAAAGGATACGGTCTGCTAAGAGGTTTGCGAGTATCCTGTGGTTGTCAAAGGTTTGAATAAGTTTGTTCCAAGCTTGCTCGTATGAATTACCCTCAATAGTAAAACCATACATAAGTGAAGCTACTTCTCCCTTGAGCGACCCGATGAGGTAAATTAATTTTTCCACATTAGTTGTGCACTAAAGACTTAAAAGTGTGATTCAGGTAACCAAACTGGAGCAAGATTAGACCATAATAAGGAAGCTTCAAATAAATAATGCCAACGAAAAAGGGAAACAATAAGTAAAAAAGAAGACAATATCAATTATACACAAATAGGGAAGCACAAAAATGAAAAATTAGAAAGCGATAGATGTCACTTAGGGAAGCCCGATTTAATTGTCGGGACCATGGAGGTCTGAGAGTAAGAACGACCTCTTTGGAGATCAGGAAGCCAGGCCAAGCCGATAAGTAAATAGTTCATCTAATTGTGTTTGCAATTTAATATCCTATAAACGCCGGTTATGCCTCACAAGTTACTCCATCTGTAATGCTCCTCGGAGCACAGAGTCCGTAGTCAAACTGTCACCATAACCCGCACATACCTTCGGGTAAAATGGTCGCTATAGGTGGTGCACAAATTACACTCACACCACCATAGTACACGGACTGCTATTTAATAGCAAAATTCTGTATTGTTCTTTAACTAATAAACAAGGGTGTAGTAAAAAAAAATTTTTGAAATTTAATAGAGGAAAATGTGTGTTGTTAACAAATTGTGCTTAGTGAAGTGATAACAATTAGGGTTTAGTTTGCTTGAAATGAGAATATATGACAGGGTATTTGTCAAATGAAAACTATATGCTTGTTACAAATGTGTGATTGCATTAAATGTATTTTATGTTCAGAAATAAATGAGTATTAATTGTTTTAAAAAGTGTATTTAATATGCTGATCCCTCATCCTACACAAAAAAAAAATATCAAGTATTAGAAATAATTTGTTTAAAATAAAATTAGTTTTGAGTAAGATGAGGTTTGTCATTGTACTTATTCAAATATGTAAATAAGATAAATGAATAATAGCATTGAAGTCATAGGACTTGTTTAAATACTCAGCAAAGAAATAAAATGGTAAACTAAATTAAAAAGAGCTTTGAAAAGAGAATATTCAATGTTTTGTGAGAAAATAAAAACTTGAATATTGACAAAGTTATTAGAATTATATTTAAAATGAGGTGTATGAAGTATCAAAATACCTATGGTGTAAAATGGGGAATAATTTGTAATCTAATGTTTTTAAAATTACATAAATAGTTTAATGAGAAGAAAAATTGTATTTGAAGAAAACATTGAGTATTTGAAATATAATAAATTCAATTAAAATTCATTTATGTGAGTAAGAGTAACAGAAATTAAAATTCTTTAAAACATATCAGTGAGCAAGATAAACTTGTCTTAACCTGAAGAGAGATAAAATGAATTTGCATTTAAAAAGAACTTTAAATAATATAATCAATTGAAATTGTGAAAGTATAGAAATATTAACAATGGGAATGCAATTTAAATGGTAGAAAAAATAAATTAATGGTAAGAAATTTAGATAAACCCATCCACTGCCTTCTAGATCTCAGGATACTTAACTGAAATAATTCCTATATATTTTCCCAGTATTCCCCCCTTTGATGCAGGCTGCTCTCCCTTTGTACCTAAGGGCCTCACATTTCCCTCCCTTCACCTGTCCATCTTTATAAAGATAGACTTATAAGTTGACCCCACTTCCAGTCCTTACCTTTCAGTTTTGAAGATTTGATCCAGATGACGTCGCCTTCATGATAGGTAGGTGTGGGGAACTTTCTACTAAAAGGCATATTCTTATTGTTTTCAAAGAGTTTTATTATCATATTACTTTTAGACCTAATTATCGTTTCCTATCTCCGATAGATACTTTCAAGTCCGCCTTGGTCTGGAGTATTCTGACCTCTACTCCGTTGAAGTGGGAGTTCCGCACGGTAGTGTCCTTGGTCCTGTTCTTTATACCCTTTTCACTGCCGACATCCCAACACATCCTGACACACTCCTCGCGTCCTATGCAGAGTCATACTCATACAGCCATACTCTCCTGCAACCCCGATACTTACACTGCCTCAAATAACCTTCAATCCCACCTTAACTCCATTTTCCAGAGGTCAAAATGCTGGCGAATACTCCTAAATGAAAATAAATCTGTCAATGTCACCTTCACACTTCGCAGAGATCAATGTGCGCCAGTCCTCCTTAATAAAGTTCCTCTTCCCTCCTTTCCGACAGTCCGCTACCTTGGGTTCTACCTAGACAGTAAACTAACCTGGAAGACTCACTTACAGACAAAGAGACAAGAACTTAACAGACGCTTTGGACAGCTCTACAGATTACTGAACCACAGGTCCAGATTAACAATAGAAAACAAAATAACTCTTTACAAAACATTAATTAGACTTATCTGGACATATGGTATTGAAATGTGGGGCACAGCGAAGCCATCAAACATTAGATGTATCCAGGGGTTCCAGTCCAAAGTCCTTCGCACAATCCTCAACACTCCTCTCTAGGTATCCAATAAAACCATCCATTCTGACCCGCAAGTACCTTTGGTTTCCGAGCTCATCCCCTCCAAGTTTGATAAGTTCCACACAAACCTCCAAGGACATCCAAATCCTCTAGTCCCTGGCATCCCACTTTCATCCTGACCACCCTCCCCGACGCCTCAAGAGGTGGCCAAGGGACCTACTCCAGCCAATTTAGTTAAAATACCAAGGGAGTGAATGCACTGGCATTTTTCTCTCCCTCTCACTCTCTCCTTGCCTAGTCTCCTTCTTATCCTAGGATAAGGAGAAGATGGGTGCCGGATAGTCTATCGCGGGTTACCCTGGGCTCCTCACTGAGGACGGGTTAAGTCACGGGATAGACAAGCAAGGACTATTATTATGTACCCCATCAAAAATTAAGCGTATGAAATGTACAGAATAATTTTTTTTTTCTTATAAAGTAATATATATACTAATCGGTGCACAATATTTTTAGTTAACCTGTCTTTAGCTAATACAAATAGATTCGACGGTTTCCCTACACGTGAACATGCAACATATAGTTGTCCAAGAGAAAAACATGGATTTTCTAAATCTAAACCACAAATGGACATTGTTTGGCCTTGAAATTTATTTATAGATATGGCAAAAGCTAAACGAATTGGAAACTGTAGCCTTTTGAAGGGTATGGTAGAATCTGACGGTATCATTGGAATACGTAGCAACAGGACCACTTTTCCTTTAAACTTCCCAGTTAAAATGGTTGCTTCAAGAATATTTCTGGTGATCTTTTTGATGATCAAACGCGTACCGTTGCATAATTGAGATGGATTCAAATTACGTAGGAGAATAATAGGGGAACCGATCTTTAATCGCAGATTATGTGGTGGCATTCCAGGTATATCCAGTGAGTTTAAAAATTCAACTGGAAAATTTTCACTTTCATTTTCATCAACAACAGTATCGATTGATTTAAAAGACATCAGATCGCCTGGTAACAACTGTTGTATCTGGAAGTTAATTTCGTCAACATCAACATTTTTGGCTGCCAAAATCGCCCGATGACTGAGCCAGTCATGATTCAAGTAATTATTCTGTATATCTGGAAAAATACTCTGAATCAATTCATTTTTTTCCTGAAGAACAGTGCAGAAATTGTCTGGCAGTTTAATGCATTGCGTATTTGGTTGCATTTCTATTTTACCGTTCCCAATATCTAGTAATTGTCCGGAGAATATTTGTGCTGATGGATCATTTTGCAATCGTACGCGCATGTTTATGGTCAATCAAAGAGTTTCAACACTTCGCCATAAAAATGATTGTTTCAAACATGCATTAATCTCAT
>KZ806902.1:801640-829221 GCA_000696205.2 Oncopeltus fasciatus | reverse complement strand
TGTGAAATATAAGCTTTATATATATATATAAATCGGCTCAAAAATTAAAGACCCCCTGCTGAAAGTCCTTGCCATTCGGGTGTGGAATACAGCCCATGAAGATTGATTTTTACATGTACAGTAATTATTTAACAACTTAAAATATAAGCTGAAATATTTCACTTTGCTCTGAGCATTGGTAAGCTTCATAAAGAGAAAAAAATAAAGCAGAGACAGACGTAACCTTAAGCCAAGAAAATGAAGACAGAGATTCCTTGATTTTTGACCAATCTAACCATCCAGATACTCCATCAAAACTTTTTTTCTTTGGATAGTTCACATGCTTGCCAGCAGACAAAATTTTGTTTCAACACAAAATTAGATCAATCTAAAGCTGTGCACGGCATTCAAATGTCTATTCAGAAGACGACAACACGTTTCCACTGAAGTTTAAATAAATCAATATTTCCATTGAAAAAAAATTTTTTTGAAGTTTAAAATTAAAGAATTCTGGAAGATTTTCCATTTAGCATTGAATAAATCTGATGCTTACACTCAACTTTAGACAAATTAGAAGTGTAGTTTACTTAACATTACACTTATAATTAAATCAGTCTTAGGTGATGTCTACTGAGCAAAATCCTGGTCATGCTACCACTCAAGTTTAAGTAATTTAAAGTTGCCATTAAAAATATAAAGAAATATTGAAGTTTGCATTCAAAAATAAATACAACTGGTTATCTACTATAGATGTCACTATGACATTCTCTTAACAGAAAATTTATAAACTTAAATACTTTCTGTTCTACAAGGAAAAAAATCTATAGAGGTCTCCAATCAAAAATTTACATACTTCCAACAATATTGTGGTTTTCTGAAGTGTTTCTCACTGATTTAAAATTATGAAAAGAAAAGAAACAAATGTATTTTATTTGTATTTCTACAAAATTAGTGACTTATTCATTGAAACATGTTTAACAGCAGAATAAATAAAGGATTTCATAACTTAAATATGTAGACAATCTAAGAAATCCTATGCATAGAGTAAATTCTTTACCAGGAATCAGACAAGAGATGCTGTAAAGGATTATCCTCCAAAAGGAAATATGCCAAGGTCCATGAGACTACTGTATATTCCACACCAGCCGATGAATGGTATACAGACCTTCTCTGAGGGTATCCTAAAGTTATGCAGCTCATATCCTTCCTGAAGCAACCCAAGAAAGACAAAATGCATCACATTGAGACGATAAGGGCACCCATCACTGCCAAGACAGCACCAGAGCAGAACAATGCAGCATATAGGAAAGGAGAGGGTATTTGCAAGACACTCTGACAACTCCGAGAAGTGAATTCTCTTCCATGAAGAATCTCTGACCACCATCTCATCTCAGCGACCAAGACTTTCTTTCACCCAGACCTAGAATAGATGGTATTGAAGCTACGTTTTTATGAGAGACGACTTGGTCCATGGGCCACTAATATTTTTTTACTCTGGCCCTTACAATGTCATCTTGAAAGAAGGAAAGACATTTTTTATTTAGCTGCCTTCAGATCTGAAGACCATCTCAAGCCAGTCCATCACCATCAGGAATCTGACCCACTCCAAGTGCTACTCTTAGGTCTTCAGACAGCAGTCCCACAAATGACCTCGACACAGAAAAATCTACTTAGGAGCCCCCATCTGTCAACTGCACCCGTTCCGCAGAGAGGTGAAGAGTAAAGTGAAGTTTTGGGTTAATGTCATTGAGGGGAACGATGTGTTATGAGTGGAAAGTTAAGATGCACTTAACTCTCCGGCCAAAGAGGTATTTATGGCACATTTGTTACTGGCCCGTATTGTAATTATTTACTTTGCAAATGTATTTCATTATGTTGTTATTTTTTATGTTGAGTAGAATTTTATTGATGGCCAGTAACAAATCTGCCCCTTCTCCTCTGAAGGAAGGTTACTCTCATGGTTGGCATTTATGTTTAAAGTTTTATTCAATGTAGAAATCTGTATATATATATCTGGACTCTACAATAAGACTTTCCCTTTGCCTTGCATTTAATAGTGGTCTATTGTGAACAACAATAAAAGTTCATTTGTGATGTTTATCACCCAGTTCTTGTCTGTTTACATTCACTTCCTTAGTAAACAGTGAGTAACCTTCCTTCTCTGGCCTTTAGATTTATTGAGTAATCCGAAGTTATTTCGATACTTGGTTTAAATCAAATTTAGTGACCCCTACCTCCATTTTTTAATTTCCATTTCTCTTTATGCCTTATTTTCTCATTAATTTTTTTTTTCTCGTTTCTTTATTTTTCCTTATTAAAACTCTGCAAGGCTAATAAATGATAATTCAGTTCTGATAACAAATAGATGAGATAATTCTTTCAATATTTCTTCTATCTTTTCTTTTCCCCTCCTCTCCATCCTCATTATTGGAAAGTAAAAGTATCATGATGCCATGGCAAAAGTAAGGATAATTTTTACTTCTATATGTTCTCACTCACAACTTGTTGCAATCCCCTGCTTTCTACATTCAATATTATTTTATTTTTCCTTTTCAACAAAAACACACACATACTTATAGGATAATAAATAATTTCATAAACATTTACAAATACATATTCATGTGTGTGTACTGCCTTAGAGACCCGAGAGGGTAACACATGTTAAAGGTATGTTAAATCGCAACCAATGGGAAACTGTTTAATGAAAAATGGGACCTAATTAGAGCTGTTTTCCTATGAGCACACCTGGAATTCTCTGGGCCATTAAAAACTGTACACTATGAGTATTGAATCTAGACCCTTTCACTTAGGAGCCAGTGCCTTAATCACAAGACTATTGAACCCTCCTATATACATAAATATATTCAAAAGAATCAAGAGGTTGAAATATTAATATCTAATCTTAGGATCAATTCAATGAAACAAACAAACAAAAAAAAAAAAAAATATTTTTAGTTAACTGAAATTGGTTTCCTATGAAATAATTTTTCAATTATATTTAGAATATCAATCTATTTTNTTTGTAGTAGAAAACAAGATAATTCATATGTGGAGAATGAAGACTTAACATAAGGTAAAGACTTAAAAAAGAGATAAATATTCAATAAATGAAAACGTATGAAAGAAAGACAGAAAAAGGTTTATTCTGGGACTTAATTCCTCTTGAATATCACAGAAGTCACAGCTGACAGTATAGCAGATTCTGACCTAATTACAATAATGGAAAGTACAAATAAACAATAAACTAATAATATACAGTATTTTAAACATAGCAATGACACTATTTACAACTTATTGTACAAGCATGGAAATAGGAGAAATAAGTATTAAAAATTTTAAAAACTAAGATAAACATGGGGTAATAAAAAAAGAACGCACAAAAAGAAAATAAGTGCAACGTAATAAAACTCAAAACTAATACAATAACAATTAATCATGATTAGTATAAATATAAAAAATAAAAAAGATACAGTTTAGCAGTTTCTGATACCCAACTGAAAAGAGAGGAGAAGCAGAAATAGCTGGAATTTGAAGGATGCGAAAGAGGGAGAGTGATGAATATTTAAAGGAATCGAGTTCCGGAGACTGGAGGATCTGATGAGGAAGGAACGACTAAATACAGCAGATTTGTAAGGAGGAGGATAAAGATCAGATTTTCAAAAACAGGTGGGATGGGAAAGTACGAATGATTTGAAAATTAAAAAATCATAGTAGGGAGGGGAATGGGAAAATATGACTTGATAGAAGAAAGAAACAATGAAATATAGCCTACAGAAAGATGGGTTTAACCATCCTGGCTCAGAGTACAGCTCTGTAATGTGAGCACTTTTTAGAGAACCAGAGACAAACCTGATGAAACAGTTTAGCAGAAGCTTAAGCCTATCCTCTAGTTCTCCAGTGAGGCCCCCATAAACAGCACAACCATAGTCAAAATGGTGGAATATAAGTGAGGACACAAGGAGACTACAGATTTTATGAGACAGATGACTAGAGCGGCAGCAATGATGGAGAAACGAGAAATAGCGACAGTAAATCTGTGAAATATAAGCTTTTCATAACAGATTTTGGTCTAGGATAATGCTAAGATTTTTGACTGAGGAATGAAAGGAAATGGGCCACTGACTAATTGTGAAGAAATAAATAAATGGAAGTTATTGAAGCAAGGATCTAGACCCAAAAACAATAGCCTGAGATTTTTTGACATTCAAAGAAAGCTTGATTGCCAAAGCAGAGGAACATATTGAATTTAGGTCGTCATAAATTTTTAGGATTGCAGTTTTTAATTCTTCAGGAGGGTAGGAGAGGTAAATTTGAGTATCATCAGCATAAATGCGACAGAAACAGTATCTAATAAAGGTGGAGATCATTAATATAGGTAAAGAATAGGGTGGAAGAGATGCTAGAGTCCTGCAGAACACCAGATGTGATAGGAAGAGGTGAGATAAAGGGGCTTCCAGGATAGAAACTCCTTGGAATCAGCCTGTAAGGAATGAATAAAACCAAAGAAGGGCATTGTTGGAGAAAGAAAGGCGTTTAATTTTAGAAAGTAGATGGGAGTGATTAATTGTATCAAAAGCTTTTGTGAAAGTGAAAGGTCAATTGCAGTTTGGATGTCAGAGGTTATTTTCAGGAGAACGGTCCGTATAGAAAAGCCAGGGTGAAAACCGGATTGGAAAGAATTAACAGGTTTTGAATTTTTCATTTGTTTCTCTTCTAAGGGTTTCACAAGGATAGAGGAAAATATATAGAATGGAAATCATTCAAGAAAGATGGATAAGAAATTTTGTTTAAAGGTTTAACTATTGCTTGTTTCCAGGAATTAGGAAAGACTGAGTTCTGAAGGGAAAAGTTGTACATGTGGAGGAGGACAGGAAAGATATTGAAAAGGGTGGCCTTGAGGAGTTTTAAAGAAATGCAATCACAGCTAACTGCACATGTTTTTATTTTTGATATCGCTGCTAAGAGAGCTTCAGGGATAATGTTGGAGAAAATATACTGATAATAATATTTGTTAATTTTTATGGCATTAAATTAAAGTTATTTAAAAGAAAAATAAACAAGAAAATAATTCTTACTAATACATGCAGTTTCCTCGTAATAGTATCTTTTCCAATTAAAGTTGAAGCCATAACTTTTACTTTTATGTCACCAAGCCTAGTAGGAACAATAGGTAAGTAAACTACTGCAGCATCCTGCTTTTTAATGTAGATGAAAAATTGATGCTCACCAAATGAGGTACGAGGATTGTAAGATCGAACCTGATAAATAAATGAACAAAACATCAAGTTAATAAATCAATATTTTCCAAGACATTTGAGTGATATTTTAGTATTAATATATTAGTTAAATATTTAATATGTGTTAAAGATGGGCTGTTTATGTTTTGAAAAATTATGCTTAATAGACAATCACAATTGAAGCAACTTTAAGATTAAGCAAGTTGAAGCAAAAAGTTTAAGCCAAGAACTTGGCTTTTCCAATGAACTTTTATATACATTTTGATACTCACATCTGCAACTCATGACACTATTATTTATAAAACTGTTGTGAATTATATTACCACAAGAGATAGAAAACTATTTAATGGAGATCCTTATTTATAAAATAACCCCCAACATACTAATAGAGGCATGAAGAGTTCATTTTTAAGGTAATTAAGCAGTTCTCAGTCTCATAATTAATTTAGCAATAATGGGATAAATGATTATTTTCAATGCATTAACATAAATTCAAATTAATAAGTTTAAAATATAAAAATAAAAATGTATTCAGACTATGTAATTGATTCTAAAATGTGGTGTGCCTAAGGCAGAGAAACCACATTAACTGTTAACTGTGTGAAAACACATTGCTGTTCCAACATGACGAGGGTTATTAGTAAATTGCCCAGGATACTCTTAACATCTTAGAATGTCCTGTTGTTCAAGTCAAACATGGCTTAGTATCTAGATTATTTATATGTCACACGAGATTATATCTCATCTTGTTAATTGTACTCAGGATGGGATATGAGTAGATTTAGACCATCGTTAATATACCTGTCAGATCTAGATGAAGAGGTTGATAATATTCCATAACCCATTTGAAACTGTGATATAGGAATGCAAAAAGAATGAATCTTTCAAAAAGTATGTTAAAAAAACCTAATAGCAACATGATAAGTGAAAAGAATATCAATGAACAAAACCCACTTTCTGACCTTATATTATCTTTAAATGATATGGCAATGTTAGTATCAGTTCAGTTGCTAAATGAAACCTCATCTATAGTTATAGGACATCTTGTCACTCAGTCATGGAAATGTGAACTTAGGGACAGGAAGTCCTCTCTCTTCATGATAGGCAGCCCTGAAAATGGCTTACAATGTAAGCCGAAACATTGGCAGATAATCTTTTAAAAAATACACTTTTTTTTTTAATTTGTATTTTTTTTTTTTTTGGATCTACCTTGACCGAACCCCAACTAAAATCATCTAATAACCTCATCTATAGCGTTTTTCTTTCACTTATTCACATAAAGAAAGTATAATATATTGTAAAAACAACCATCAGAAAATGTAATAAACAAAATTGTTAAATAGTTAATGAACATTATATGAAACTGTTTCATTAATAATCTTTTTTATTAAAAATTATTTAAATTTACCATTAAAATTACTTACAATTCCATTCATCTCAACATGCACAAATTTATAATCATTAGAACCAGCCAGAACAACTACTGCTTCAATGTCATTAATCATGTAGTTAAAAACAGTTACTCTGACACCAACTTGCTCTCCTTGATAACAGACTTCAGGCATTTCCACATCGATATAAAATGGCAGAACTCCAATATACTGTAATGTATAGGTTGAAATTTTATTATGTATTTACATAAGTCACTAATATAAAGAATAATAAATATATTTGATTAATAAGAAAAATAATAGAACTATTAATCTAAATAATAAATAAGACAAAACTTTCTAATTCTAGCAATAAATTTTAGAATTAAGACCATGAATGACCCTGATGCTATGAGCTGTAAATAGAAAATGTAGAAGGGAGATAAATCTGTTACAAAATTAAACTCGGGATGTTAAGAATGACTTTGGAATACCAATGCTATAAGAAACAGATATCAAACAAATATAAAACAACATCTCTCACAAAATATTAAAACCTTTTTTTTTTTTTTTTCAGTCATTAGGTTAAGATATTTTCACCTCTTGCTAGACTAATAGAACATAGTATGAAAGTATCAAACTAATATAGAACATCATTTGATCATAAATCATTAGACAGCAAATGTGCCACCTTAAATGGAGACCGAGAACAATATATTAAAGGAAACACAATAAAATAATTTGAATTAAGGTATATGGCATAGATTCAATGAGTATCAAAGCTTTCTCGACTCTTACTGTATAGTGGCAGAGTGAGCTAAAGCGATAAATATCTTGCATGTTGGGCATAGACTTCAGGTCCACAAAGAACATTGGCAGGGGTGTTTTAGAGGCAGTGGCCTCCTCTTTCTGGGGCCTGCTTATGTTCACATTAATGGCATTCTTGATACTAAATCCCAGATCAGTCAACTCTTCCTTGATGTAGTCTAGAGAAATAGTGTGGTGGAGATATGAAATCACCACTCTTATAGCTCTCAGTTCTTTGTGCTGATAAGTGTGGTGCTGCTTGTTGGTTTTCTTTAAGTATTGTATGAAATTCCTGTAAGCTTCAGNTCTGCGCTTCAGCTTGTAATAACCCAGAGGTTTTCCTAGTGTGCACGTAGGAAACATCCAGCTCTAATTGGGAATCATTCTTCATTGAATAGGGAAAAAGACCAGGCGGTCAGAAAGGCGAGCTGACCACACGCATTCTCTGGTGTGCAGTGTGTCGAAAATAAATACATTCATAACATTTATTTCTCCTCAGGGCCTATATGACATGTTGCGGAACTGGTCTTTATATATATATAATGTGTGTGTGTGTCAGGGCCTAATCTCTCATTCAACTGGGAACACATTAGCTTGAAATTACTGAGATTCCATACAAAATTAGGTCAAGGTCAAATTATAGGAGTGACGGCTGAATCTTATTCCATATTCTCGACTTCTACATCCTGAAGGGCTTGGAAGGGGTTATGAGTGGTGGAAGAATGTGAGGTGCTGGGGCTGGCTGGCTGAATATTGATTTGTTCGGAGGGGGTACTGGTCACTGACTGGTGTCTTCTCTTGTCCTTTAGAAGTGTCCTGTGTCTGCCCCCCTTCGCTTGCCTTTATCTCCGCTGGATATTACTTGACAGTAGTAGTTAACTCCCATCATAAGGCACTAATTAAAAAAAAAAAAAAAAAAAATAGCGAGTCTTAAACGGAAAGGGGGGGGGGGCGTGCAGCACGAGAGTCACGTATTGACACAGTGGGCCATGGCCACTAATAGTGCGGGAGGATTAAACCCACAGTTGCCTTCCACATGCAGACTGCCTAGAGAGGTAGGGGGCAGATAAGACCGACAAGTCTTAACCCTGCCAGTCCGCTTGGGGCTGGCTATTGAAATACTTGTAACTTTACTCACAGTATTGTGGGTGAAGTAACTCCGTCAAACTTCACACACTTATCAAGCCCACTTAGTACTCGATGCCTGTCAATTTTTTTTGCATAACATTTCCTACAATGTACATATATAATTTGATGAAAGGGAACAAACGAGGTGTCCACTGGCTGTGGGAGTCACTGGTACTATATTACATTTATATTCTACAATATTTTTGCAAAAAAAAAATGAAAATATTCACAGCAAAGAAAACATATTACAGCAAGAAAAATATTCAAAAATGTACCTTAAAAGTCGTGCAAGCCTCTTTATTTTTAAAATATATCAACTAAATTCAGTTTTTAGACTTGCAAAAATGAATGAATTCATTTTTGTTTGAAATAGGATGGAAGGAGGGATATAGTGGAAAACTAAATTGTATAATCATCGATGTATTTGTTAATACTAGTGTTATCTATCTTAATCTATACAACATAATGGGTGGGAAAAATATTTTTCTAATGTTTATATTCAATACCATTTTTACAAAAAATGTCCATTAAAGTATTTTTTTAAATATAAATATAGATATGGAGGACTTGCCCTACCCTTCCCTTCTATACAGTCTAGAGCCAGTCTTAGAAATTGCATTTTTCACGTTCATTGCCCTCATGAATTTTAGACCAAACTAATCATTTACTTTAATTGATGTCCATCTCTAATAAAATATGAGAATTTGGCTCAGTTCACTGTTTTATTTTGATGAAATTTTGTAGGTCCTTATTACACCAAGAGGTATTAATGTCAATGATTCCATCTGCTTTAGATCTGCTACAGAAAGATTAAAAAGTGTTCCAATCAAGTAAATATGCATGAACGTGTGTGATTGGTGTAAGTTTTAATGAAATAATTTGTTCAAGACTGCAAAAATCAGTCTATACCTAAATGTAAATGGTTATATGTTTCATAGTTTAATTTATTCTTAACATACTTACCAGGTATGCAAGTTTAAAATGTCGTTTATTTCTTAAAATATATACACAGTAATTTAAAAAAAGTATAATATATTTTATTCAAAGTACTGGCCCTCGCTTTCTACACATTTTGTCCATCTCTCGGGCAATATATGGATACCATTCCAAAAGAATGCTTCATCTTTATTTGAAATCCATTCATCGAGCCATTTTCGTACGTTTTCGAAATTGTTGAAGCGTTGCTCCGCCAATGAGTGTCCCATCGATGAGAAGAGGTGATAATCAGAAGGCGCCAGGTCAGGTGAATACGGCGGGTGGGGTAGGAGTTCCCAACCAAGCGAAGAAATCGTTTCCTTAGTCAATCTGGCTGAATGTGCAGGAGCGTTATCATGCTGAAGAATGACTTTGGCGTGCCTGTGAGCCCATTCTGGGCGTTTTTCGATCAATGCGTGACTCAAATTGATCATTTGTTGTCGGTAGCGCTCGGTATTGACTGTTTCGCCGGGCTTGAGAAGCTCGTAGTCGATTTGGTCGATTTTCTCGTTTTTGATCAGTAACATCAAGATCACCACGTTTGAAACGTTGAAACCAACGTTCACATGTCTTGACGGTTGGAGCAAGATCGCCATAAGTCTCAACAAAAATTCGATGACATTCAGATGCCTTTTTCTTTTGATTAAATAAGAAAATCATGACATGCCGCAAATGCTCTTTATTTGGCTTAAAATTAGACATTTTTAACACCAAAGAAAGGTATGATACGTCCACGTAAACGACTTAAAAACAACTGACTTTTGTAAACAAATGACTAACAAACAAAATAGCTTTTAGAGATAAGCAAATCCTTCAATAGGCTAAGAGCGCATTCTATTGGAATTAAAACGACATTTTAAACTTGCATACCTGGTATTGTAATAAAATTATAAAAAGAGTAAGTTAGAAATGACTAAACTGATTTTGACAAACTTTTAATTTAGAGTGTGCCTATGCCCACAAGAAGCCAAATTTCATATGAGCTTACTAAAAAATCAAAGTGGATTAAAATTTTAAAACAGCAATAACTGTGTAAAATTTATTGAGTTAGGTTTATGGGTCCCTCCTAACTTGTTTGTTGAAATTTACAGCTTTTGTTCTCATAGATTATGTATTGTCATCATAATTTCAAATCTCAAATGGATCAACATTGCCAAATAAACATCATTCATAAAATCTATAATAATGGCTGTAGAGGTCATATTTTAAAATTAAATGAAGTATATATCAATAGCAAATTTTTTTATGAAGTTTAAATAACTTTTAATCAAATTATAAACCTCTAAAACAGGGATTTATCTGAAACTTAAGTGTTGAGATACAATAATTTAATTATTTTTATTAGGATATCAATAGCTCAAGTTTTATTTAAGGTGTAAAAAATTCTCTTTAAACAATGGAACATTGTATTTTTAACCTAGTATTATAATTCAGATTTGCAGGATTAAAATAAATTAAAATAAAATAAATTTCTAAGAATTTGAAATGGCAGTTTATTTAATACAATAATGCAATCATTATAAAAGCTTTAAAATAAATATACTCAAAGAAGGATTTAAAAATAATATAAATGAATGATGAAATGTTTACTAAACTCACTTCAATTGGTTTTTGAATCATTCCAAACCCTAAATTTGCACTCATACCAAATGCTGAAACCATCCAATGGGCAGGCCTTTGAGGTACATCTATTTCAAAAATATATCTTCCATGAGGACCAATATTGATATCTCGCCAAAGCCAAACATTTTCATAATGCCTCTGAATTTTACTAAATCTAAATTTTCGAAAATAAGAGAGGTCAGTAGCATTGTATTGATCACCTAAAAAGAAATATAACAATAAGTTAATTAAAATATCACTAATTGTGAGTCACTGGTGCACCAATGGCTATGTATCCTTGGGCAAAGGTGAAAAAAAAAATAAAATAAAATAAAAAAATAGCAGAAACCTTGTATGACAGAGACTTAGGCATAAATAAATCAGATAAAAATTAAAAAAAAAAAAAAAAAAAAAGAGTAATTACTTGCAGCATAAAAACCATCAATGGTAAGTAGTTAGTAATTTAGGCTGTAAAAAGATTTTGGCTTTTGGCCAGAGAATTAAAATATATTTGGCCTCACAGGAGGTGACAGCATAAGAATGGTTTTCAGGATCTGGATGACAAGTGAAGGTTTGCTAGAGATGGGAAGCAAAGACTGAGGTCTAGCCTAGAGCACTAAGCACAATAACCACACCATCATTGTGATGGAGAGAAGATAAAAGGTAGGAGACTGATGTTCCACTATTTTACTGTAGGTAGACCAGATGGATTTATCTTCTGTTGTTAGTGAGAAGAGATAAGCAGAGATATATTTTTATTGTGGAAAGATATGAGTTTTCTTGCCTCTTAACATCTTAGTCTCTTTTATGCTTGGTGATTGGATGGGTACTCTGTTTTCACCTCTACTTGAGGTTCTAACTCACTATTTAGAAAGATTGAAGTTTTGTATGGTAGAAGTTTAGTAGTTTGATAGACTTGGATTTAGAGGTTTGTTGTAGACAGGTTGGGAGGCCAACCAACAAAGTTGAATAGTTAGAAGTAGTAAATGATTGCACAGCATCATCTGGGCTTAGGGAGATTTTAAGGAAACACTAAGATCAAGTTGTATCATATCACCATAATCAAAATATAATAATAAATTTTACTTGTAAATTTACAAGGTTGTTGTGAATAAATAAATTCACTTAAACAATTCTAAAAAGCATAATGGATTAGACCAGGCCAAACATGCTGCATGTCATCTGAGGGATGGAAAAGGTTATTATGTAATGCTGTGAATAAGGCGGAATTATATAGAAGGATTATTTTACATAGAGAACTTAAAAAAAAAAAAAAAAAAAAAAAAAAAAAAAAAAAAAAAAAAAAAAAAAANAAAAAAAAAAAAAAAAAAAAAAAAGCATGGAAGAAATATCCGTTCTATTCAATCCAAAAATTGCTTTTCCCAAACAAAAATATTGAGGCATATTAGACAACTAATTCAAGCCCTAAACATTCTCACTAATCAATTATCAGGATTTTTTATTTTCTCCCTCATCTACCATAAAACTTAAATTAAAGAACCATTTTTGGCTCCTTTATAAATGAAAAAAATGTGGCATTAAACAAATAAGAAACCCCTTACACATACACTCACGCACACCACACACAAACACATAATTTATTAGTAATAGAGACACATAAAATTATCCAATAATAATTTTTGCCCACAGAGATGTTCAAAGATAAATAATAAGTAAAGTACACTTAGATGAAAACTTTAATAATATACTTAAATTTTATTTTATTTCAAATAATAAATGTATAAATAAAGTTATAAATATACAAATTTAAAATATAAAGAAAAAAGCTTACAATTTGATTCATCAGTTCCATCGTCGCAATTAAGAATACCATTACATCTTTCTTCTTCTCTATAACAATGACCATTTAAACAGTCACGTAAACCTAATGATCTATTACAATAATCATACCGTCGGGGGACTTCCACATCGGTAAAGACAATCAAGCCAGCATACCTAGCAAAAGGGGAAAAATACATTAAAAAAACAAACATTCAAGCTACTTTAAAAAATAAAAATATTCATTTTTCTCCAATAAGAATATTATGAACCTCATCAGAAAATTTAACCATTACACCCAACAGGTTTAGTTGAAACAAGAAAATAAAAAATATTTTTGGGTTCTGAGAAAATGTATAGCATCTTCAGCAATTACAGTAAATAAATGAACAAAATAAACTACTATTAACAGAATTAAGAGTTAATGTATTTTTTAATAACATATCTCTATTGCTCAATAACTGAATTACAAGAACTATTTTTTCAAAGTCAAATTTTAATATTTTTCCTTATATAATAAGTAACAATAAAAAATAAATAAGTTTAAAGATGATTAATCATAACTCATAAAATGTGCAAATTAGGATTATACATCTGTACTTATTGTTCCAGAAAGTAACAAACAATGATTTTCAGTCAATTTCTGATGATAAGTCTGTACTTTTGAAGAAGTGGAAAACGCAAGAGATTCAGAGACAGCAATTCTCAATACCTCCATTAGTATAACGCCACTATAATGTTCTGAATAAGTGGGTTCAAACACAGCTTAACCTACAAAAATTTAAAATAATAGCGTTATGTTATAGTTAAAAAACATATACTAACTCAAAAGTTCTATTTGCATCAATGCCATATGTTGAAGATGGAAAGTACACAAAGCTTTCAGGATCACCTTCGTGTGAATACCAGGTCTTAGAGTAAGTGCCATTAGTATCTTCATCGAAATGGGACATTTTATGAAGAACCTAAGGACAAATATAATTTATTCTGACAAGTCTTCATACTTATAAACTAAAGTTATTAATAAGTAATAAATAAATACATAAATAGGGTGCCAGGATGGCTCATTGGATCCATTCGGTTCTCGCAATCCTGGTGCTGCGGATTCAAATTTAGTCCTGGGCAAGCTTTTACCAATTAATAAAAACTTGTCCTAAGTCATGGATGTTTATTATGGGGTGGAAACCTCTAGATATCCCCTCCTTCTATGACCTAAGTGGTTGAAAGGGAGGCTAACACTTAATTAAAAAACAAAAAAACATTTAGTTTGCTACAAGAATAATGTGTTTAGAGTATTATACTAATCTTTTCATCCTCCCTCTATCTTCCACTTTAGTTTTAAATTAAAATTATATGTCACAGTAAAAAAACATTAAATTTCTCATAGAAAGTATCTGAATATGAAGGCATATGAAGAAAACCCTGAGATTTTATGATGAAAATTGGTGTCATTATATATAATGGATTTTTGTAGAAAATCATAATTGTGATATTTTCATTTTAACCAATCAAGCCTTAAAGGTTATATGGTTGGTGGTTGGTTGGGTGTTGAGTGTTATGCTGGAGAAATTAGTCAGGGTTTCGCCCAGGATTAGAAAAATAAAATACTCCAAAATTATTGGATAATCATTTTATAATTGCCAACATTTCGACTTTACTCATCTGCGAACAGTTAATTTTTGCAGTCAGAGATGTGATCATAAACCTCTCTTGGAGATCTCTCCATACATCATTATCACCCTGATGGTGATTAACAAGTTAAGTCGAAACATTGGCAATAATAAAATAATTACCCAATAATTTTGAAATATATTATTTTTCTAATCTTGACAAATTTCTCCAGCTTAAGAGTTACAATTAAAAAAAAAAAAAAAAAATCTTATCTAACAAAACCTCTATTTAAACCTTAAACTTTCTTTACCCATTTCTAAGGACTGGTGCCTAGGTCCTAGCTGGACAATCCTGATGGCCAATGCCATCTCCCAGGGACCAATTTTACTTTGAGATTTATAGTCGACATGGTTTCATATGCCTAGAGTAAACGGCAATTCTTACTTATTAAAGATCTCATGAAAGAAAAATTCAATTACTTTTTTGTTAAAAAAATAATATTTTGTTGCATGTTGAATGCACTAAAAGTATCTGTTTAAAACATATATCTTTATGGAATGGACAAATAAGTTTTTATAAACAAATAATAAAACAAAAAAGTGAAACCATTAGGTGTCAGTGAGCAGTGTAAAACAAAATTAAGCACATTTTTAACCAAAATTTAAAAAATTAAATAAAATATATATCCTTTACCATAAAATTATATTTTATATGTTGTATAAGTTTCTGAAAAAACACTCTTAGGAATTTTTGTAAAACATAATTCATTTAAAAGAAAAATTAATGAGTAAGATATTATTCTAGTGATTACTCACTACTAGATGATGAGGCTGACAAGCTTTTGATCTTTGACAAAGGAGATCATACTTGTTTATAAGTTTTATACTTGTTTAAGGAGTTCAAGAAAATTAAAATTAAAGTTATTTCACTAATATATTTTATTACATGTGAAAACATAAGTAAAAAATATAAGCATTAAAAAAAAAGCATTAAAAAGAAGTAAACATTATTTAAAAATGAGTAAATAATAATAAGTAATATGAAATGTTTGAAGACCCTTTATTGAATATCAAGTTCAAGCCAGACCTAGTATTATAAATGTCCATTCAATTGGCAGAAGTAAGATTAGAGATTTTTCTTCATTATTTATTAAGTGTTATTTGCCGGGCGGGCATACCTGCCCGGCAAGTGGGAGACCCGGTTCGATTCTCGGCTGAGGTAGTAAGATTTTTTTCTAGCTCCCTGTAAGATTCAAATAAATAATGAAATTTGGGATTAATTTACCACTATTACCACCATGATTTAAAAAAGTTAATTTTTAACATTTTTGAATTGACAAAAAAAGAGCAGAAAATAAAAATACAGGGGGAAAAAATTGTTTTATAAAGTAATTCAGTATCAATCTGTCATAAAATTCTCAAATTCAGAGTACTTTGATCTGCTATTTTGCAAATTTTCAGCAGTTATCATATAAATTAATACTTTGCTTAATAGTGTGGAATATTTGCATTTAAAGAAGATATAACAAAGAGTTACACTATAAAACTTTTTATGTTAAAATATTATTATGTATAACCAACCAATTTCATTATAATATAACAAAACCAAGAAACATAAGGGTGTTAAGACATAAAAACTATAAATGATCCTGAACATTGAATTAAAATAAATGCCCAAAAATATCATTTTTATATTTCTATTGCATCATTTTTTTAAATTAATATGAAACAATAAATAAACAGCAATTGTTGAACATTATATTTAAATCAAAATGACTAAAAGTAAAAAAAAAAAAAAAAATGCTGTAGGCAGGACATTAAATAATAATAACCTGATTAAATTATAAATAGGCTATATTGATAATAAGAGTAATAATTGGAAAAAAGAGAATCAAGTTTTTAATAGTAGATGTTATTTTTTGGGGGTTCAGTCAAGGTAGATCCACAAAATCACAATTTAAAAAATATGTATCTTTTAATTATCTGCCAATGTTTCAGCTTACTCAGTCATGAATATAGGATCCTAGTGACATGACGTCCCCTCTCGCCTTCATGATAGCCCTAAAGATGGCTTACAATGTATGCCAAAATGTTGGCAGATAATGTTTAAAAATACAATTTTTAAATTGTATTTTTTTGGATCTACCTTGATCGAACCCCAACAAAATAACATCTACTAATAATCTCTACAATCAAAAACTCTTCATTTCTTACTTATTTATATATTTTTAATAGAAAAATAATAAAAGTTAGAGGATAAGATGTTTGTTTTTAGGGGTTTATGGGAAACCAATATAAAGGGAAGCCTTCACTGTCATATTCTAAACAATTCTTTGTTCAATTAGGTAGACTTTAAGCAGAAGTCTACTCATTTAGTTTGCCTTGCTGCAAGCTTAAAGACTTTTCCTTTCAAAATTTTTAAATTTCTCTTCTAAGTGTCTAATTTCAGTTGGCCCAAAAATTTAAAATCAAAATTTCTTTGCAATTATTAGTGTTACAAAAATATATATAGAACAAAATTGATATAAAATGTAATTCTATGAATTTATTTTTAAAATGCAGAATAAGAAAGATATTAAGAATGTTTAAGTGTTGGGCGAGACTTCTAATTTTTGGAATATAGAAATCAAATTCAGTATTCAGGTTTTTTATTGCAAGTCTTTACAATTATTTATTTTTGGTTTAAATTGGGTGAGGGGGAAGAAGAGTTTAGAGGGAGATCAAAATTTATAATCCTAATATTTTTTTCACTTAGGCTTCCACGGTGCCCAAAAATATATGCCTAAAACTATATCATAAATATTTCTTCTCCGCTTGATGTCAAATAGTTAATTTTGTTAATTGAGAATCCTCATTCTACTTTCAGCATTGAAAAAGCTGAATGATGTGCGAAAGCTCGGCAAAAATTAACTTTTCGATATGGTCAAGCCCAGAAGTATTTATGAATAATCCTAATACCTTCTTTGTTATTTGAGTAAGTAAAAAGTTTATAGGATATAATAAAAGTAAAATACAATTTTCCAACATTAATGTTCTATATTTTTGCAGAAAACACATATTACGGAAGACATTTCTGAATGTAGCAATGAAGCCTTCCCAGCCAGACTAGAGTAAACTTTAGTGGTCATACATTTTACACTCATTGTTCTTCATGGCTATAAAATTAAAACTCCTAATTTATTCTTATTTATTTCCATCTTTAATGAAATGTGGGGAATCTCCTTTGATTACTTAGCTCTGCATGATAGATTTTTTACTTATGGCCTTGTACTTCTGCCTTTAGATTACCCTGTTTTTAATTTATTCTGATACTTATTTCATTTCCTGGCCCGCATACTTATAGACTTCTGGTCAGTCAAAAGCTTCACTTTCACCTGTAAACTTTTAGAAACTCACATGAAATTGCATGTAATTTTGAAGGTAAATCTTTATTTGCGAAATCTTTTTATTTAACCAATTCATGAGAGGGAACAGAATAAAAAAATCTATCTGTCCTCGCCAGGAATCGAACCTGGATCTCCTGCTATCCGGGCCTGGTATGCTGACCGTTACACCACAAGGACCAGCTAGATATCTCACTCAACTCCCTCTTCACTAGCGAGAGCCTAACTTACGAGAAAGACGAGAACTTCGTCTTAAACTCGAAGTAGCTGACATTGTCATACATTTTGTCGGCTCTCGTCATTTACTTTATTAAATTTTAATTTTTAAATATTTTATTTTGGTTGTGGTTTTTTATCCCACATAAAATTTAACTTTTTTTTTATCCACTTTTTATTTAACCCTTGCCATACTCTACTTAAGTTGTGCATCACATCTTCCTGGATTATAAATCAGCAGTGTAACTAAACCAGAATTATACCAGGCCTTAGAAGAAATTAATATTCCGAAGTTCACATAGGAATTTAGGCTCTTAGTGTGCAGAATACACAGGATCAGATATTTCTTGTAGGTTTTGTGTCAAACTATGGGTAAAACATGAGATGCCCTTACCTGCCAGCTTTTCAATTTTTCAGTAAGAAAGTATGCCAGTCAGGCAACCAACTTAAAACTACTCTTTTCAATAATATAGAATTCTCCTGGGAGTCCAAAATTGGACAGTTTCAGTAATACTCAGCAAACTGGCAGAAATGTTTAGATAAAGCCCAGTTCGATAACAGGGTGTCAAGTCAGTTATTATTGTAGTTGGTATTACATACTACGTCCTTGAAGGATGACATGAACACTTTACAGCTATCTCTTCTTGGGTCATGAGTCTAGTGAAACTTTGCCTTCAATTCTAGTGCTAAGCAGGAACTTATCCCAATCTGAAGTAAATAACTTTTTTTCCTCACTATAAACCTCCCATGAATAACTGGATTTCTTTATACAGGCACTGTTTCATAGTGCAGCCTTCAGTAGCCTTTATATTTTCTGTTTTACAATATGAATCTACTGGCTTCCTTTTAAAAACCAAAGAACTGACCTTAAAGTTTAGTTTAATTTGAATAATTCTGTACTAAAGTTTTCTTTCAGGTTAAGAATGAAGATTGAACAACACTTCCAGACTATTCAATTTATAGAATTTTTTAAAATGATGGTATAATAAATAACAGTTGAATTTGACCAAATTTAGTAAAAAATCCTGGATGATCTAAGGATTAAGCTTTAAAAATAGACTATACAAATATTTAAGAGGGATAAAAGATTCTAAAGTTCATTATCTTAATAACTAACTAGCTTTATAAATTACCTTGGCATAAGTTAATTCATTTCCAGCTTGCATTGAATAAAATGCTTTGTCAATTCCAGAAAGACCAACATAAGCTCCAGGTTGTCCATAAATGGCAACCTCAACTTTCTTTCCAGTCCTAGCTTTTTTATTGTTGATGAAAAGAGTAAACTGAAAATAAAGAAAAAACCTTTTGAAAACAAATTAACTTAAGATTAAAATCTCTAAAAACTCAACAATAGGAGTGATTTCAAAAGCAAGAATGAGATTCAAGGTGAGATTTTGGGAGAGAGGACAATACTTGGAGCACATGCTCCACTACTTCCCATCCCATCAAGTCAAATCTTTGTACTTCTAGTGTATTTCACAGTAATTATTCTTATTGTACGACTTAAAAAAACATTTATTTAATTGAATAACAATTTTATATTTTATCCTGCTAGCACACTGTTGACTCAGGATTCCTAAAATTCCTCTTTTATGAGTTTATTTATTTATTTATTTTGTAAACAAATTATACTGAAAAGATTCAAGTTTCAATAGTTCAAGTTCAATATTTAAAATCAGATTAAACCTACATTATTTCTTGATATCCCATTAACAGGAAATGTAAGGCTATCAGCAGTTATTTCTCCATGATGTCCAATATTATAAACCAACACAGTAGCAACAGGAGCCATTTCAGCAGACAAGGTAACAGCAAAAGTTCTTATTCCATTTAGCATTATTTCTTGTCCTGCATGTAAAATAGTACCCTTAGCCATAACAAGGTATTCAAATGACTCCATAAAATAGTTGCTTTGTACATGAAAAATTATATATTCTCCAACCTATNTGAACTAAAATAAAAGAGACATACAACCATCACTAACTCATACTTGATTACTTGATATTTGAGAGTCCATGAGTATTATAACCAAAAATATACTTACAAAACGTAAGTATGGTATCTGATGAGAAGATAAATATAGAGACGAAATCCAAAATGGAAATGATTCATCCTAATAAAGAATAAACAAAAGCAATATTAATTAATTAAAGTACTACTTTACTAATTTATTTAGAATGTTTCTTACTGAAAAAAATACCCAAAACTTACAAAAGTGAAATATTTCTCATAATCTGTTTGATATTCATTCTGTTCTCTCCGCAGTCTATTTATGGGCCTTATAGTTGCTTTCAGGGTCAAATTCCCTTTCACAGGAGCACCACTTGTGTAATTAGCCATTACAGTTCCAGAAAGATATTTTTCAGTCGTAAAAAAAAATGCAGGCATAGTCACATTAACCTAAACAACATGAGTGCCCAAAGAACAAAGAATTAACAAAATTTTTGTAAGAAAAAAAATTAAATATACAGATTTTATTAAACAGGCAATAAATAGTACAAAATTTTGCACAGTGAAATGTTTTCAGGATATCAAAAGTAGAATCAACAGGTTAACTGAAAAATATTATTAATGCCATATTTTCTATATTTAGTTAGCATCAAAAGGATTCATTAATGGGTCAATTGCCTCAAGAAGCTTCACAATTATTTTATAAAGATAATATTACACAAATACTTGAAGATTTAGGAATAATTAATTTTTATTTCCCTTTATTTTTAATTTACCTCTCATTTAAATCATATAGTCAGCTCTAATTTAAGCAATTTATTCTCTGAGTTTAGACTACCAAGTTTAAATAAAACAGTGGTACTTAAACAAACTATTTAATAAGTCTTGAAATTTCATTACTGCTTAATAATACTAATTGCTAGAAACATTTAGTGATTCCACTTGCAATAATTTTCAGTTGCATTAAAGGAGCGAACTCTGGATGAAATATACACTAGTGAAGCTATGCTCAATGGCTTAGCACCCCAAGCTATTTTTACTTGACTCTCTTTATTCAAGTAAAAGTAGCATGATGTATATATCATTTATTCAATTTTATAAGTGATTTATATATATAATAAATTTATTCATAGAATTTNATTAATTTAAATATATAAATATTATTTTTCTGGTGGTATTATATCCCACATAAATTTAAACAATAAATGCAAGGGAATATAATAAAAAATCTAACTTCCCAGCCAGAGCTCGAACCTGGATCTCCTGCTATCCCGGCAAGCGCATTAGCCTTATACACCACCGATACAAGCTAGATAAATTATTAAATTCCCAGCACTAGTGTCGAGAGTCTAACCTCTGAGAAAGATGAATACATCATCTATGCTCGAAGGAGCAGACATTGTCAAGCTATTTATACGACTCTCGTTGTTTACTTTTAATTTTATAAATATTATTTTTCTTGTGGTATTTTATCCCACAGGTTCAAGCCCTGGCTGGGACAGTTGAATTTTTTATTCTATTCCCTTGCATTTATTGTTTATTGATTGAAGTATTTTGTGCTTAAGCTAATCTGGTCAAACCTATTCAAATCAGTAGTAGCAAAGCAGGTACCACATTAAAAATTTTACTGTGCATAGGAAATTGTCGGGATTTGGCCAATGAGTGAATGAATTGGTAATTGACCGAATTAGGATTATTTTGTCCATTATGTCATAAATGGTACTAATACTTACTAGATTACTAATTTTATCGATCAGAAAAAAAACCAAACAATATTTATTTATTTTCTTGGGGTTAAATGCACATTTGTTGTTGACAATTTCGACACAGTTAGCTTTCAAACAACTCTTATTTTATGTTTTTCATTTTAAGGTAAAATTAAAAGATTTTTATTGCAGATTTCATTAATATTATTTAGATCACTTCTATCATTACCTTTTCTTTTAATAATTCATTATAAATTAAACTCCATCAACAGTCTTTCTTATACTTGCCCAGCAATCACTACCATTATGTTTAATGTTTTCTCTCTCCCTCTTCCTGTATCACTTTCTTTAATATTTTAGATTCATTTATTAGTAGGTACTAATTGAGTTTTTTAAATGAATTTTTTATTATTATTAGTCTCTCCTTTCCCATTTTATAATCTCCCCCTCAGTTTGGTGTTGTTGGTCAATTGTTTATGATTTCAGTGTCAGAAATACTTCCTCGTTAACCATCGTTGTCAAGCATCAGTTTTAGAGAAGAAATTGTCAACATTACAGGATGAAATTATGGTCCTGATTCTTGGGAATTTCACCCAACATAACTTCATGTTTATTTTTAAAACACCTACACATAACTCAAATATTTACTCTCATGAGGAGATCTAATTATGTCAAGTTCAACAATGGATATATATATTTCTGACATAAGTATGGAGAATTATCTACAACTCAGTACATGAATAGATCAATTTAGCACAGGTACGAAGCTTCAAATTGAAAAATGTAAGGCAATCAAAAAAAAAAAAAAAAAATCACCAGTCCTACTGAGGTGATATATGTATCAAATGTACCAATTTTAGGGAAGTACTTATATTGATGGTTAACAATGATCTTGGGACATTGAAAATAGAGATGCTTCATAATATTTTAGGTGCACAGCAGAGTCAGACCTCATTGTTTATCCAATTTCTCATTGAAGAAGATTCCAATGATCTGGCTTGCAAAAATTAAATGACCATAATGACAACTGTGTAGAATACTGACCAACTTACCATAAGAATAGTTGACTGAAAAGTGAAAATGACAAAATCAAAAGAATCTTTATGAACCCTCTAGAGATTCTACTGTCTTTAAATGCTTTTGATTCATGGACAGAAGCAATTCAAACTTTCTATACTGTCCAGTAATAGGTTTCCAGCATCTAATGATGTATTAAATTTGTACATTAAAATATGGTAATTAAAATGTCCTGAGGAACTTATACAGAGCTTTATCTTTAAACTTGACTTATTTGTACTACTTTACACTATTTCAGTTTCGAAAATGAAACCTCTCCAACAAAAAAAAAAACTAGCTCCATCAACCTCTAATGCACAGTGGAGCTGATCAAACAAGTTATCAACCTGTCAGTTCCTATTTTAATACAAATATTTTTGTTGTATTAGTTTCTGTAATATACCTCTTGGCTTGATACTGTTAGAACTTGTTCAATCCTGGATTGAAAGAGGTCATAATATCCAAAAATTCAGATTGAAATTGGATAGTATATACCATACTGTTTTATCTAGATTCCAAGCCACCTGCTACTCAATTCCCAACTCAGGATAACTTATTTATTTTCTTCTATTTTAAATTTCTCTATGTCATCAAATTACAAGATGTTAAATAACATAATGTAATAAATAAAGATTTATTAATTTTTAAAAAAATATTGCTAAAAATAAATATTTAGAGAAAATCAAAAATATAATATTTCTAAAAGTTCAAGACACCAGTATCCTTATAAATTAATAAATAAAATATGACAACAAGAAAGTAATATAAAGTCAATAAATTATTGTTCTTTCCAAATAATATGATTCATCAACATGAAATATACCTAGGCAATCCTTGAAAAACACACACAAAAAAAATTTAATTACCCAGTTCATCAGCTATATCTATTTTCATTTCCCAAACTCCTTCAAATTCTGTAGACATATTCAAAAGTTTAGGGCCAAATGATCTACTAGAGGATGTTCTTGAAGATACTTCTGCAGTCACTTCCATTCGTCCAGCAATTAACTGAGAGTATGGCAATGGAGAACCGTCATGAAAAGAAGCAGTGATCTAAAAAAAATATTTATACATTAATTATAATTTTTGACACGCACACACTTTTTGGATGTGCATGTTGATGAGGATTGGATCTTATATGTTAAGTGGGTGTTGACACTGGATAACGTGTTGCCAGTTTTTATAATTGGACAAGATAAGCATCTGCTTTTGTCACAAGACCAAGTACCTTGTTTTAGTAAACTTGTGAGGGTTTTGAAAAACAGTTTTTTTTTCTCTGTTTAGTCCATGTTGGAGGGTGGGGGCTTTCCTTTAGGTCATACCAGGTTTTTGTGGTAGTAGGGAGCTGGTGGATGGATTGATCTGAATAATAGGGAGGGCTTTGTGTATCGGTCTAGATACCTTCTACCTTGGGGAAATATTCAGAAACCAGGTTAGGAGTTTGGGCATTAGGAGATTTACGTTTAGGATAGAAGGTTCGGTTTGAAGGAAAGATTTTTCTGTTGAGGAGTTGAAGTGGATAATCCCTTTAAAGAAGAGATTCTTTTAGGGATCATAAGTAATTCTTTAATTTTTCTTGAGAATTACAGTAATTAATTTTAATGTAATACTCAAGAAACATTAGAGAATTACTTAGGATCCCTAAAAGAATCTCTTCTTCGAAGGGATTATCCACCCCAATTCCTCAACAGACAAATCCTTCCTTCAAACCGAACCTTCCATCCTAAACCAAAATTTTCTAATGTCCAAACTCCTAAACTGGTCACTGAATATTTCCCCAGAGTAGAAGGTATCAAGATTAAGATACAAGATTAAGATTAAGATAAGCCCTCCCTATTATTCAGATCAATCCATCCACCAGCTCCCTACTACCACAAAAAACCTGGCATTACATACAGGAAAACCCCCACCCTCCAAGATATATTAAACAGAAAAAAACTGTCCTTCAAAACCCTCACAAATTTACCAAAACAAGGTACTTGGCCTAGTAACAAAAGCAGATATTTATCTTGTCCAATTATAAAAACTGGCAACACGTTCTCTAGTGGCAACACCCACTTAACATATAAGATCCAATCCTCATCAACATGCACATCCAAAAATTGTGTATTCCTTCAGATTTGCAACTGTGTATAAACACAGATTCAAAAATTGTGAATGCTTCATATTTGTAACTGAAGACGAGAGAGTGCACCTACATTCCCATTCTCAATGCCACTTTAAGACCTGGCATTAATTGCCAACAGTATGAGGATTAGGGAAAACCTAATTGCCTTTCCCTTCCTTTGAGTTCCTTTCACTATACAACACCACACAGTTTAGTTCAAAAGGAGAGTTTGTTGACCGTAGATATTATTCTTAGATGACTTTAGTTGGGGTTCGGTCAAGGTAGATCCAAAAAACACAAATTTAAAAAAATGTATTTTTTAATAAAGGATTATCTGCCAACGTTTCGGCTTACATTGTGTGACAATTTGAGTCACACATTGATCGAAAAACGCCCAGAATGGGCTCACAGGCACGCCAAAGTCATTCTTCAGCATGATAACGCTCCTGCACATTCAGCCAGATTGACTAAGGAAACGATTTCTTCGCTTGGTTGGGAACTCCTACCCCACCCACCGTATTCACCTGACCTGGCGCCTTCTGATTATCACCTCTTCTCATCGATGGGACACTCATTGGCGGAGCAACACTTCAACAATTTCGAAAACGTACGAAAATGGCTCGATGAATGGATTTCAAATAAAGATGAAGCATTCTTTTGGAATGGTATCCATATATTGCCCGAGAGATGGACAAAATGTGTAGAAAGCGAGGGCCAGTACTTTGAATAAAATATATTATACTTTTTTTTAAATTACTGTNNNGATGTGAGACTCCTCATTATTCTCTCTCTCTCTCTCTCTCTCTCTCTCTCTCTATATATATATATATATATATATATATATAGAGAGAGAGAGAGAGAGAGAGAGAGTGAGTGAGAGAGAGAGAGACATAAACACGCACAATTTTTAAGTTGGCTTTTATACATTTAGTTAGTCTTTGGCCTAACTACTCAAATGCACTTGGCCACCAAAAATCAGGGTTCTACACCTGCTGTACAAACATTCACTCATTTGGATTAGAGGTACAACAAGGAGATAAGGTAATTTTTTGAGAAGTGATGTGATTGGCGCATCCCAAAACCTGCTAACCAGGCTTTTATACAGTTTCTTTAGGGGTTTGCTTAAATTAATAAATTAATTAGTATTATATATTCTGCGATAAGTTGTTTTTTGAAGAAGCAGATGTATGGTGGAAAGTATGGCCAGGTGGGCAAAAGTAGAAGAATTATCATGAGAATTTTTTAATTCTGTTAATGCATAATTTTAAGTTATTTCTGGTTTGACCAATATAATAGCCTGGCAATTATTAGCGGAACAGGGAATATGGTAGAAAATTTTATGATTGGTGGAAATAGATATTGGATCTTTTAACAGGGTATGATGATGGATGAGTTTGTTAGTTGTGTGGAAAATAACTCTGACGTGAGGGGCTTTGGATTTGAGCAATTTTTCAAACTTTCCCGTGAAACCTGGAATAAAAGAAATAGAGTGATAAGTAGGAGGGGTAGGAGGAAATTGAAGTAGTGGTTTGAAACGTGAGTTGTTAGGAAGGGAATCGTCAAATTTAATAAATAATAATAATAAATAACTTTGTATAGTGCTGGCAGAGAATCTGTTGAGCTGAAAGAATGGAGTTTATCAGGCAAATTTTCCCTCGGAAGATAAAATCAGAGACTGTTAAAACTCTAAGGATAAAATTTTAGCAGTATTGTTAGTCTGATGGGGAGGATGGAGGAAGTCATGAATAAGCCATTCTGAGTTAATTGTAATATGTAAAAGTAAGTAAGTATGGTTGCATTAGGCTATTTAACTAGTAGGTAAAGGTAAAGAAGGTTTTTGGCTTCTTGATTTTTCTATTGTAAATTTCTCGAGGGTAGTAAGAGCTGAATGCTATTAGGATCCTGGAATTCATGAATGATTTATCTTCACATTTTTTTTATAAATACAATGTCTTTGGTAAATGAGAAAATTATTGAGGGTTACAATTGAAATGATGGGAGCTAAAATTACCCATAGAAAGGCCAAAGATAAGAAGAAGAAAGTGATCCTGAAACAATAGGTAACCAGAGTAGCCATAAAAGGACAGTGAGTCCATAAAGACGGGGCAGAATAGTGAGATGTGTGCGGCATCCTACTTGGATGTCAACGATATGGAGGGCTTTACCTATAGGAATGTTAGTGAACAGAGACTAAATGTACAGGAATATAAGAAAGAAGTTAGGAGGGAGGGGCTACAATGTTCCAAATTTCTTCCTCGAGTTGGAAGGAGTTTTGGACCTCATAGTCACTAAGTTGACTGAGCTGTTAAAGGGACAAGATCAGGACTTTTCTGGGTTTCATATCAGGATAGTTGAGAAAATATAATATATAATAAGAGGATTGGGTTTGATTTGAGGGTAACCCTTAACAGCAGAAAGCAACATAATTACAGGAGAGAATGTGAATTTAGTTAAAATTGATTAAATTTTGTTTATGTAGGGATCATATATATTTTTTAATGGTTCATAGTGGTTGGTAAGGTCACAGTCAACAGGTAGATTAGTGGAAGAGCCAGAAAAGAAACAGTTCATTTTGTTGGTGATCTGGATCAGAAAATTTGAGTTCGAGGCCCTTTGTAACTTTTTTTTTTTTTTTTTTTTTTTTTTTTTTTTTTTTTTTTTTTTTTTTTTTTTTTT
>KZ806902.1:789250-800146 GCA_000696205.2 Oncopeltus fasciatus | reverse complement strand
AAAAAAAAAAAAAAAAAAAAAAAAAAAAAAAAAAAAAAAAAAAAAAAAAATTAACCAGCAATAAGAAACACAACCCAAATATTCACTGATGGTTCCAAGGGGAACGGTGTTGGGGCTGCCTTTATTTACAATAATTCCACATACTAATTTAAACTTAACCCAATTTCCTCAATCTACACAACTGAACTGTTAACAATCAATAAGGCCTTAAATCTATCAGTTCCTTCAACCCATATTATAACAATTTTAACCGATTCCTTATCATCATTTCTTTCCTTACATAAAATATATTTATTTAAACTTTAGAAATTCATATTAAAGAAGCAGTATTGGAACTAAAGAAAAATCAAAATAAGGTCCAATTCGTTTGGATTCCTAGTCACTGCAACATTCCTGGCAACGAGGGAGCTGACAAAGCTGCAAAAGAAGCCTGTCACGATGGAATACTACGACGGAACTACATAACACGACAAGTCTTTATATCTCATTTTAGAGGAAATATAAGAAATGCATGGGAAAGAGATTGGTACATCTTTGACAACAAACTCCACAAGATCAAGTGCACAACTAAAGCCTGGTCCTCAGCTATCAGACCTACAAAGAGCAATGTAATATTACTGGAAATTTTGGACACATTCTGGGAAATAAGAAAAATGAAATAAAGAATATTATTTAACTTCTTAAATATAGCTAATATATACAATGATGTCTAAATGCTATTAATCTAACTATATGTGTGTACTTGTGTGTGCTATTTCCACTCATATTCACCCCTCTCAATTCAACCATTTCACGATCTTTCCACTTAATAAACATACCCATTCCCTATAGAATAATTCAACTCATAAATATTTATGCGATAAAGATTATGCCACACAAACTAACATATTTTGTGTTATGAAACCTTCAAGACGCCCAATATTACCTACCCACCAGAGGACTGAGGGTGGCAAGAAGAAAAGTATGTCAGCCTGGTGGCAGACCTGAGGAAGTGGCCGGCGGATAGCGCTGTAAGCCGAGAACCTCCTCCAAGGTTGGTCGGGGGGTGGAAAGCAGTCCAGACCCCCTCTCCTTCCATCACCAATATCTTATCTCTATTCCTAATTCTCATTCTAATCCTCTATGTCCCAACTCCCTAAAGCTCAGTGATGGCAACAGCAGAGAGAGGCAACCCAGCCTCAGGACCTTTGGGGCCACGGACTCCGGGGGCATGCCAGGGTATGGAGTGAACAGGCCTCAAATCAGGAGTACAGTGCTTTGGCTTTGTAGAAAATAGGTGTTTAAGAATAATAGTCCGCTCTCCCTCTTTCAGCTGTCTCCTCAGCTGAATAAATATCAAAATTGTAATCCTCCTCCTATTCTTTGTTATTATAACCATAAACATAATGTGTGAGTGTACGTATGTGTGTGTGTGTATACTCACACACATTTCTAAATTAAAAGAAATACTTAAGAATGAATCAATTATTATGAATTTCCATTTATAGAAAAATATTGAAAAATTTAGAAGTGATTGGCATTAGTGAACGCTATGGTTGACAGGACAAGAGGAAAAAAAATTTTTAATGGATTGGGATAGGTCCCGATTGGTTTCGATAATTTGATAACTAATAATTTTTAGAGCAAGAGAACAGAATAAAAAATCTAATTGACCCAGCCAGGACTCGAACCTGGATCTCCTGCTTTCTGGGCGGGTGCGTTTCCATTTACGCTACCGAGAAAAGTCTGACAAATTACTAAAATCCCCGCACTAGTGTTGAGATCCTAACCTCAGGCAGACCAATATATCGTCTTATGCTCGGAGGAGCTGACATTGTCAAGCTGTTTAAATGACTCTCGTTATTTACTTTTAAATTTAAATTTTATAAATATTTTTTATGGTATTTAATCCCTCGTAAATTTTAACAATTTTAAGTGCAAGGGAACAGAAATTCGATTCCTGGCTGGGACAGNTTAATTTTAAATTTATATTATATTTGTATTTTAAAGTATGCAAAAAAAAAAGGAATAATAAGAAACATATTTTATTATGTTTGAATATTGTCTTCTCCTCCTCGAACAGTCTAGCGTCAGCTTTACATGGGATTAAATACCACAAAAAAATAATATTTATAAAATTTGAGAACTAAGGTTTAATTCATAAAAACAATTCAATTTTATTCAGAAATATTTCTTGAGCCCATGGAAGCTTACATAACAATTTTATTTTATTCAAGGTAAACCTTTACCTCCTTTGAAATGAGAAAATCACTTTAATTTATCTAAACAATTAATGAGAGGGAATAGAATAAAAAATCTATCTGTCCCAGCCAGGAATCAAACCTGGATCTCCTGCTATCCGGGCAGGTGCACTTGCCAGTTATGCTACCAGGACGCGTTGTCTCATTCAATTCCCTCTACACTATGAATTTTTATTCTATTCCCTCTCATTAATTGTTTAAAATTTACGTGGGATAAGATACCACAACCAAATAAAATATTTAATTTATCTACTTTTTCTCTTTGAAATTAACAAATTTTTTTTTTTCATCAGAAATGAACCTTACATGAAATATTGGAGATGGCTCCTATATTTTTAATACAGTAGCTTATCAACAATTTCATGTACTGAAGACATGACCATTCATAAATACAACAAAATCTTAGACTTTTTATAGCAAGAGGTGAATAGTTTGAACCATTTTAACTGTGATATATTATATATTACAAGAAATAAATGAAATCTTTATCAAACTTGATCAGACTCTAAACTGTTATTTGGCCATTTGAAAGAGGTGAAATGAGGTTAAGACTCCCATATGAAATGATTAAGAGATGTAGACTTTCTATTAAATTATTCTACCCAAAATAAATTACAATATCTTATCATTCAGTTTCTTCTACTGCAACACAGAAAATATTTCATTTAAACCTTAATGATAGCATTAATACACACAATTCTTAGCAAAAAATTGTATACATACATAAGTAGTAAGCGGCATCATAGGTTTGAAAATTTGAGGAGATCCACCAAGAAAATCTATCTTGACTGATGAATTGAATACTCTAGCAGTTGAGTAGGCAGATATAACTTCATCCAAAAATCTTTCACCAACAGTTGCAGTCACAGTAACTTCCATTCCTTCAAGTGTGGGAACAAATTTTTCCAGTTCAGACATTGGATACCGGAAATGATACACACCATTGAACTAAAATAAAAGAGACATACAACCATCACTAACTCATACTTGATTACTTGATATTTGAGAGTCCATGAGTATTATAACCAAAAATATACTTACAAAACGTAAGTATGGTATCTGATGAGAAGATAAATATAGAGACGAAATCCAAAATGGAAATGATTCATCCTAATAAAGAATAAACAAAAGCAATATTAATTAATTAAAGTACTACTTTACTAATTTATTTAGAATGTTTCTTACTGAAAAAAATACCCAAAACTTACAAAAGTGAAATATTTCTCATAATCTGTTTGATATTCATTCTGTTCTCTCCGCAGTCTATTTATGGGCCTTATAGTTGCTTTCAGGGTCAAATTCCCTTTCACAGGAGCACCACTTGTGTAATTAGCCATTACAGTTCCAGAAAGATATTTTTCAGTCGTAAAAAAAAATGCAGGCATAGTCACATTAACCTAAACAACATGAGTGCCCAAAGAACAAAGAATTAACAAAATTTTTGTAAGAAAAAAAATTAAATATACAGAACTCTATAATTTAACAAATAGAAAGTAAGCTAAACAAAATTAAAATAGACATGCTTTATACAAAATAATACTACATAGCTCTATTATAATTAGGAAATGACCTCAAAACGAGTTTGATAGTATTCGTCCACTAAAAATGAAAATTCTTCAATCTGGCCCTGTGCAACAGCTTGAATGGTCCATTCTCCAAACCTTGGCTGATCTGAGAGTTTATAACTTAAACTGACAGTTCCTAAATTTGACTAAAAGCAAAAGAAAATAAATTAATTAATATGATTAAAATACTTAATTCCTAAACACAAATTATTTAAAAGTATGAAAAAAAAACATTTAACATATCTTTAGAGAATAATATTCTTCATAAATAAATATCACATAGAATGTATAATAAATCAGGTTTCAAGCAGAATTAATAACACTGGGGAACACATTTTTTGTTGAGTTAGATCTGACACTGTTTTTTCACTCATTCTTGGCGTCTGAATCTGAGAATAACCTCAGTTATGTGTATCACGTCAACTTTTTAAACTACAGGATATCCTCAGAAATCATAAAAATCATACATTTAAAAGAACATAAAAGTAAAAACGTTCCATATATACAGTTTACAAAACATTTAATGTAAGTTAAAAAAGAGTTCATACACATAAAATTGTTTAATTAATGAACAGAACTTAAAAATTAAGATAAAAATTTGCATTTGTAGCTTTTTCTGGAGTGTTTAGTTTGTTTACATTTGTGCTTGATGCTCCAACAATAGTCAGTCATCATATGTATGTCCCATCTACCTTGATAACTTGCTTCCATGACCCTCAAATCTTGAGGGAAACGCTCACCCTACTAATCACTCACTGCACCAAGATTGTCCAGGAAATTAGCAAGGTGGCTGTGTAAAAATGCAATTTAATGCTTTTGTAAGCTTTCCAAGAGTTGCTGGACAATTTCGGAGTAATTCAAAGCTCGTGTATTTCCAAGACAGTCTTTAACAATGCTTTTGAATGCCATATCCATATTCCCCTTCTTCCAAAGAGGAAGAAATTTCTCCATGGATTTCTATGGAAATTCATAGAAAACTGGCACGGGGACTTCGGCTGAATGTGTTACTGGGCGTATAGCTGATGGTAAACTAGGATACTCTATTTTACATTTGTTTTTCTTGTTATATCCCGATGTTTTTCTTATACAAAAGTAGAAGGGAAGGGGAGGGGGGGGGGGGGGGGGGGGAGGAGTACTAACACTGGTAAATGGTTGCTCAAAGAAAAGGGGCAAAATATAAAATAGGGAATGCAAAAGATATTTATGTTTATTCTTTGGACTTTTCCTAACCCCCCATGTCATTCAACTAACTCGAGACAGAAATTAAGTAATTCAACAGTTTGCAATAGAAATCCTAAATACTCTAATATTTGATTTCTAAATTCTATAAATAAGGGGACACCCAACCATTGATATTAAATTCCCAAATGTGTTCCTTAAAACACGTTTATTGTCTCTATTGACTACAGCATTTCCTTAAAATCCTAGTCAGAAGTTGATGAAGCTGTGCAATCCTTCACCTCAGCTATTTAACAGTCATGCTGGACAGCATTCAAACTTTCCTCCAACAAACCTCTAATTCCCAATCCTCCAAGCATTAAACCTTATTATCCAAATAGAGAGCCAGAACCATATGGCAGAGAACAAGATGCACATTCTACGACCAAACATACAGCAGACTGAGCAGTTTAGTGATGTGTAAGCTCAGATCTTTCCACAATAAAGAATTCAACAATCATCTTTCCTCACTAACAGTAAAAAAAAAAAAAATCCTTCTGCTAGCTTGAGATCAGAAATATCCTCAAATATCACTCTCCAACCGAGAGGAGACTCTCAGCCATGATGATGACACCTGGGAAGCGTCTGATGCAAACACAGCTGAGATCTTTTCTCATCATTTTCAATCCTCACCCTGATCCAGAAGATCATTTTGAGGGCACTGAGGTAGAAGAATTTCTTGACTCTCCTTCAGAGGTCAAATACACTTTCCAACTTACCAAAGCACAAGTCTCTTTCTTAGATACCTAAGATAAAACGATCTTATTACAGCACAAATCCTAAATCACCTACCTAAAAAGGCTGTAATTTTTCTCACCTATCTATAAAACACCATTCTCTGAACCACACACTTTCCAGTCCTATAGAAATTTACAACTATAATAATTTTCACAAAGCCTGGTAAACCGCTAAATAATCCTTCTTCCAATCATCCTACAAGCCTTCTTCCCATTTTTTCAAAGATCTTTGAGAAGATTCATCTCAAAAGACTAATTTCCATCCAAGACAACCTTTTGCTTACCCATCCAAACACTTCCCAACCCAACAGGTGATTTGTGTCGTAGATCACATATCTTAATTATTCGAAAACAAGCAGTACTGCATAGTGCCATCACTAGCATTTGAAAGGGTCTGGCATCGTGGACTATTGTACAAATTAAAATCCATCCATCTAAGTACTCTTTGCATTATCCTATCCTTATCTTATCGAATGCTTCTTCTGGATCTTACAAGGATTAGATTACTCAGAATATTACCAAGAGGAGGCGGGAGTTCCACAAAGTAGTATGATTGGGCCCATTTTTTAAATCCTATACACTTTATATTCCTTCTTATCTTAACATACTCCTTACAACTTTTTCAGGTAACAAGGCAACCTTGCATTCGACCACAACTCCTTTAAAGCCAGAAAAAGTCTTCAACGCCATCCCATGGCATACAGTGATGGTGGCAGCTCTGATGCATTAAGGTCAACAAAGAAACATGCTGCCATGCCATTTTCACATTATGAAAGAAACAACCTGGCCTAATTTTCTTCAATGATATCCCTATCCCAACTTTCAATTGTGTCAGGTACCTGTTTTCATCTTGACGCCTGGCTAAAATGGAACACACATGCAAACACCAAAATACAAGAACTAAATAGGAGATACAGACAATTTTACAAGCTACTAAGCTATAAGTCAGCCTTGTCTGTGACTAAGAAACTTAATATTTACAAGACTCTACTGAGACCTATTTGAACTGTGGGGAACTGCCAAAACATCCAAAATCCAAAGAATCCAGTCCTTTCAAACCAAAATCTTCAGAACCATTGTTGATGCACCCTATGTAGCAAACTCCACACTCACGATAACCTTGAAATCCAATTTGTTAAAGACACCCTCACCATATGTTTTAATAAATTTCACTCTGACCTTTCCATGCATCCCAACCCCTTAGCCCAAAACCTATCCAGTATTAACCATCCTGAAAACCCACCACATTGCCTGAATAGGAAATGGCTGCAAGACCTCCTCATTACCAGCCCTTCATTAGATTAATATGGAAAAAAAAAAAATTTAAATAGAGATGTAGGAGTGCTGACATTGGATAATTCTCCATCAAGCGAAAGACGCTAAAAGAATCAAAAATTATTTGTAACTATCAAAAATGAAATAGGATATATATTTATTAGCCTGGGAAAGAATACAGGTACATATGAAACATCATATAAAATAATAACAAAATTTAAATATTTGGAATACAGGAGATCAAGGTGTGTATAAAAATATTTTAACTCTTCTCAATACACTACCCTATTATTAATATTTTTCCTCATTGTCACTTAATTTTAATTTATCTAAGATATTTTATTTTAGCTGACTTCTGAAAACCCCAAGAATATTTAGCTTTTATTTTTGCAACAATTTTTTGTGAAAAAATTTCATTTTCAATAATTAGACTTCATTAGAATACACACACACAGGCACACACACACATGCACACGCACACGCACGCGCACATGCACACGCACGCACACACACACACATAAATGTATATATATAGGGATAATGGCCTAGCGAATGCTATAGAACAGAAACATGGACACTGAAGGCCACAAACCATCTGGTCCTCGCATATTTTTGAGAAATAAGCAGTAAGGTGCATTTATGGCCCCTTACATACCATGGGACCTGATATATAAGAAGTAACAAATTGATAGACCATTAAAGTTCAACAACGAGAGCAGAATTATCAGGATAGAGCATAAATCACACATTGTAAAGAAGAAATTATTAAAAAATTACTACCCTAAACTTTTCTTGGCGAGAGAGAACGCTCGAAAAAAACACACATAAACTCATATGCTTGCACACGCAAACACACACACACACACATATACATACATCAATCCATTATTAGTGCCTTCAATATTGTTCAATTCTATATTCAATATGCTATTGTTAGCAATAGGAATTCACTCAAATTGGTTACTGCATAAAAGGGACTTTACTTAAGAATTAAAAAAATATAGTACTTAACCTATTAAAAATTTAAAAATAAATTTTATGAATTAATTAGTTTTACCTGGCGTGAAAGCCATCTTCTCATTATATACTTATTAGGATCAAGCATATATACATCTAAAGTACTGTCAAAAGCTTTCAATTCAGTATTTATAGGAATTACTCGAAAATTCACTGAAAAATTATAANTATATAAACTAGTTATGTTGTACACAAATTAAATGAAGTTCTAAATAAAAAAATAATATTTTTCAACAAAATATGTATTCAGAAAATTACTTTCATTCTTAAATATTTTAATTGAAAACTGAAAATGTACATAAAAAAAAAGAAAAGAACAGAAAATGAAAACCCAAAATAACGAATAATAAAATAGTTATTAGATTAACATGGTTGGAGGTTTGTTGGCCGTCAAGTATTATGCTGGAGAAATTAGACAAGGTTTCGGCCACGATCAGAAAAACAAAATACTCCAATATTGTTAGGTGATTATTTTATCATTGCAGAAGTTTTGACTCGAAAGTCATCATCACTAAGCTGTTTAGTTCTAGACTGAGATGTGACCTGAAACCTCCCTCAGACATCTCTCCTCTACAGACATCACTTTCTCCCTGATGATGACTTACAAGTTAAGTCGAAACATTGGCAATAATAAAATAATTAGCCAACAATTTTGAAGTATTTGATTTTTCTGATCCTGGCCGAAACCATGACTAATTTCTCCAGCATGTTATTATATTAAATAACTAACTGTTTATGTGAAAAACAGAAATAAAATAGTTAAAAGATTTGAGCTACAAAAAAATATGACAAATTCAATCAGACCTAGGAAAGGTTATACCATGAGACCCATCAATTAAATGCAGTTTTCAGCAAAATAAAAAGGAATGTTTAATTAAAGAATAGTTAATAATCATACAGTCCTATCTATTAAAATATTAATCTTGTTTGGAAGTAATTATTATTAACAGAAGAACTTCAATAGTCTTCATAGAATTTTTACTTCAGGGGAGAAATAACAATTATGTCCAATTAATGGTTGAAAAATCAAATAAATCTTGTAAAACAAATGTTTATAATGGAGTGTAGACAAGGGAAGGTTGAGGATTTCTCTAAACTTCAAAATTAAAAAGTATCAATAAAAATTGGCACAACAAAAATGTATTTAACTGATAAAGAGCTAGGCTAGGCTAATAAGGTCCTAAGACTTAATGAGTTTAAGACCAAGAAATTAAAATTCATTAAGACAATGTGTATTTTATATTTTTCCTCTCAACTGAATTGACTAGAAAAAGAATAACACATTCTTAATCTTTATCAGTAAACATATTAAAAAATAAAAAGCAAAAATCAGTACAAACAATCTAATAAAGAAAACAGGGAAAATTAACAGTTTTAATAATAATAATTCTGTTACATGCATGGCCTTCATAAGGCTGACACAAGGTCTACTTACTTCAGTTATGTATATTTTGCAGCACCAATCAATTGGTTGAATTGTTTTGATTTTCATAAAGTTATGGAAAAATGTATTAGATGTGGGAGATTGTAAGTTCAAATTATTAAATAATGTGGTTTAGGTGGCTCAAACAGTCAAATTCACTTCACAGAAGAACTTCAATAGGATTTCAAAAACTTTTGGTAACATACAGGAGTTGTGATCTAATGAATTAATATCCCAAATAGTATAAGTTAGTTACATTTTCAACATCTTTAGACATTCAGTTCTATTTAAATGGTTTGAAACTGAATTATGGTTAATGTTTAGCTCCTGAGTGCTGTCATGAGATTAAATGTATTAATATATCTTATTTTTGAAAAAAACTATTTTTTCAACAATAGACAGGCAAGGATGGAGTTCATCATTACATACAATTTACCAGAGTCTAAAATAGTGAACCAATTCATCAGTGCCAACTGGCATTCACTTAAGCACTTATCATACAACACATACAATTTTCGATAAGCCTGTGCTGCATATTTCTTTATATGAAAAAAAAAAAAAAAAAGCAAAACGGGAAAAAAATGACCTTCGAGAACCTCTGTTTTCAAAGCACTTTTGACTGGATAAATGAATAAAACTACCTTTATATATAGAATGTTTCCTGAATTTTGATCTTTTAAATACTTTATAGTATATCTTCACGGAATAAGGAGTTCAAAAGATAAGGGATAATAAAGCAACCAACAAATATTTATTTCTCCAACTTTAAATAATCAATATATAATTAATTTATCACAGCAAACAGTATAATTTTTTTTTTTAACTAATGCATACATTAAATCCAGTTTATAACAAAAAAGGAGATTATTTTTAGACAACTAATTATTTAATGAGATTAAAAACACTCAAAAATTAATAAGATAAATTTGTAAGGTAAACTGGTAATGAAGTGGAGATACTATCTAAATTTTGGATGTTTACTACTTTCATAAGAAACCTATCAAAATCTATTCAAATAAAATTAAAAGTAGCTTATATTTAATGTTTGAAATTTTTCTTATGACTTAGAAAAGCTCTTTGATTCATAATCAATATTATCATAAAAAAAAAAAAAAACTTTTACATACCTGTCTGCCCTTGCATGTAAATGGGCTTATCTGTTTGTATGAAAATTGTCATAGATCTCTGAGAAAAAGTCAGTCTAGTTTCATTCACAAAAGCATACCCACCGAGAACAGCATGGTAAAGCCCCTCAACACGAAGTTTGTAATCACCTTTGATACTGGTTGTGGGTACCTGCACACATCAAATGAACAGCAAACATGTTTATTGGAACATAAAATCATCTCATGATGATAACATGAAATATCATAATACATTTTTTTAATATTTTTTTTTTTAAATCTTGTAAGAAGAAAGAA